>JAEIHY010003632.1:0-20385 GCA_018904565.1 Drosophila tsacasi
TCTTTAAAGAGGTCCATATAAGCGAATTTGAATTGAATTTTACCTTTCTGTCCCCAAGAATCTGTTGATCCAACTGTCAGTTACTAAATTTAGTTTTTGATTTGGTGGTGAAACTAGTACGATAGTCCGAAAATAGAGATGTTAGCGAATAAAACGGGTGTTATCGAAACAAACGTAACTTGGACGCAACATGAACGCAACTCTAGATGGGGCCGAACTCTCCTAGGGTATGCATATGTATGGCTTTTGTGGTATATGGCAGCGAGAGAGCCAGTTCAGTAATCGCATGTGCCTGGCCGCAGAAACAACCCACATGCATACACAGCTGGACCTGTGAGTGTGTGTGTGTGTGTGTGTGTGGGAAAGCCGTGGTAAAATCAGGGGGAAATGTTAAGGGGCAGGGGCAGAGGTCAGTGGCAGAGGGAGTGGCAAGCAACGCTCGCTCGACCGGCATAAAAAGCTTGTTCTATGCAGTCGTTTAGCTTAACCGCAACATTATGTCGAATGCTGGAATCTTCAATCTGCTGATGCTGCTGCCGCTGCCGCTGCTGCTGCTCCTGATGGGGTTCCAGGCCATCCTGGAGAGGATTGGGAGCCTCGCCTGGAGTTTATGCTTCGGTCGGGTCAAGCGTGAAGGCATATTCCATTTGCCCCAGCTCCGTGGCCCGGACGGACCTAAATTCCCGCTGAAATATGCAGAGCGATGCGTGTGCGCTGGCATTGTTTAATTTGGAAATTTTTGGCAAGCGAAGCCCGGGCTTAATAAGTAGACATTGGGGTTGCATTCCTCGACTTGACTCCTTTCAACCAAAACCTTGAAGAGCGGCACGCTGGATGCGTTTAAATGCCAATTACCAGTCTCAAACATTGATGTGCGCTTCTCACTTTGAGTGGCAGCTTAATTCAATTGCCGCTGCACTCAGCAATAGCAAGTTTTTGGCGATCGACAGGAAGAAGTGAGGAAGGAAACGCCCGCTCAGACGGAGTCCATTAAGTTGCTTTAATTATTTAGCAGCCTTAAAAGCCGAGCCATGGCAATGCCTTTGCGTTTTTAATGCCAACGAGCCTTTGCATTTAATTATGAGCAATTTTGTCTGCGTCCAGCAGCAGGCCAGAGTTGAACAAACTTTGTCATCTTGACCCTCCGCACCGAAAAGGGTCGGACAATAAATAATACGACCCCTAAATAGGGCGGGGCGGGGCGGGCCGTGGGCGCGTGATGGCCTATAAATTGTGGAAAAATTCCGATGGCTGGCCGATTGGCTTTTGCCACCTGACAGTTGAAACTTTTGCCAAAACCCAAGGAGCACATGCACGAAATCATATCCACGCACAACAAACACAAATCTTACCCACACACACACAGGGGGATGGGTGGGAGGCAGAGGGAGAGAAATTGGGCCTGATCCCGAGACGAAGGCTAGCTGCGTCAACGGCACAATTTCGTAATTTTTATGGCAAAAGTTCTCTAATCAAATTTAATGAATTGTGAAAAAGGCAACAAATATACGACAACTTTCTAGCAAAGTTTGTCCTCCTCGGCCGGGTTCGAGCATCTCGTGGCTGATATTTCTTATAAGTAGACGTCACTCTACCATGTCGTTGCGAAGGTTGGACCTGGATGTGGATGAGGACGTGGCCCTGCTTGGGGTTCTCGAGGATGCGGCATCGATTTGGTTTGGCGTTGTAAATTGGCGGATGTGATTTTTGTGGGCTGGCATTATTAAATGCGGCATAAAATCAGCACAGCACAGCCCAACCACTTTCGGCATTGAAGTCTAACAAACGCGCACAGTTAGCACAGGCAGCCAACAAATTGTTGTACACATTTTTTTGACTATGGCTGCCCCTGGTAGGGCCCTGACTCCGACTCTGGTTGCTTGTGCCCTTTGTTGTGCCTTGTGGCTGCTGGAGTGTCTCGGTACCGGCATTGTTGAAGCACTTTTGCCGGCTCAAAGTTTGTCAATGTAACGGAAAACTGTGTTTAAGTAAATTTTTCATAAATTTTCTGTTTGTCAACTTCGGTTTTGAGGGGATGGGGGCAGGGAGTGTGCAGATGAGTTGTTGACTGTCTCAACAGCGAGGGAAATATGCAAAGTTAACTCCAAGAATATAACAAATAATTCATTGAGCGTTTCAAGGTTTATTTTTAGTGAGGTGTGAGTTTAAATTAATTAATAAGAGGTAATTAAAATCTTAAAATAAAATCTTTAAATTTAAATTATAATTAAAGCATAAATTTACTAAATACTTTCATGCTAATCCTATATATTAAGTATAATTATATTAAATACGTTTAGGGTCTTAACGATATATTTTAGCTTGTGTTATAATTAATAGCTTATGTACTAAATTATCTCTGAGCAGGCTGGTGTTTTTTTTTAAATACAAATATAATATATTTTCTTCCGATATTTTCAAATGAACCCAAACTCTTATCCAGATTTGTTTCGAAATATATATAACGTCACCCTGCACTGTGCCTGTTGGCTGCCTTTATAATAAGCCGCCATAAATTGTTATATTTTATTAATGTGGCTCGAACGCGGCGGCGAGCTAGTCGTTGCCAGTTGGCCATATGGAAGTATTAATCAAAGCAGGAACAAAAAGCGTAGCATACAGTTGAGCGCTGCAAAATTTGGGCTATTTTTCATTATACGCGTATTCTCGGGGCTCGGTGCTCGGTGCTAGCTAAAGTTTTGTACGCACATAGCAAAAGCAATTTACGCATTGCCGCAAATATTCGACATGCCTGTGAGTGTGTGCGCCTGAGTAGGGGCTTGAGTGTGCCTTGCCATTATGATTACTCATACGCTGCGTTTGCAACAATCATACGCCGCGTTATTAGCTGTGTCAGCCTAACAAAAATAATGACAATGAGAATATGCCAAAAGTATTTGTATTTCTCCCTCTATATAGATATGTTCATATATACATATATGTACATACAACACACACTCGGCCCCCAGTGCTCTCTGCTCCCAGATGATGACGATGTCTTAACTCCTCATTGCCGTCGTCGTTAGCGTCTTGGGTTGCCCAACTGAAACGTTGAGATTTATGTCTTGGCATGATCTTTTGTGCCGAGCAGCAACGAAAATATTTTATGAAATAATACGCACACAAAAACACGCTTAAACGCCCGGGCACGCATCCGACGACTGTATGTACACGTGGCGTATACTCATTTCGGGCGTTAAGTGCTTTCTGCTGCGTCATCTTTTAAGTATTTGCAGCATAATTAGCTTGCTGAGTGCGTGTGTCGGGAGTCGAGTGTCAAGTTGGAGTCCTAGTCAGGCCCCAAACTACAAGTAACAACCGCTCACTAATTGTTTCGTCAGGGAAGTTTGAAAAGGTATCGTCGTCGTGGGTGCCTTTAAAGCTGGCTAATTACGCCGGAGCCGCCATTGAAAGCCATTCGGCTTCAAGCCTTTCGGCTCTGACGGTTTCAAATGTCAATAGTCACGAGGGGTGGTGGCAGTGGAAACCACATCAAAGATTTGTTGTGCAGCCCACAACCTTTTATTTTATTTTTTGCGCTTCTATTTATATTTTTGGACATTTTTGTGCGAATTTGTTAGCTAATTAAACATCGGCTGGCTGGCCATAAATTCAAACTGGGCTCATAATTTGTATTTTCTGTGTTTTTTCTTGGTTGGCTCTGCAAATTGAGTTCATTGCACTTGTCGGCCAGCCAGTAGGAAGCCAACCAGCCAGCGGCATGCTGCTGCAACGCGGCGTATGCGCAATATTTGCTGGCTGTGCAGCATTTCTTTGGCACTTGGCTTTGGCTGGCCAAAACGCAGTCAGCTGAACTTTGACAGTGCCGGGGCCGTAATTTATGACTTGTTTTACACAGCACCCGCACATATACGTGGTACTCGACTCCATCGATAGATGGCGCCACTCGCTAGCGGGGGACTTGAAATATTTATGGAGTTTTCTTTTCGTTACAATTTTTTTCACCCACACTTCCTAACACTCGTTTGAGGCTTGGTTTTATCTTGGGGACCCGCCTCCGCCAACAAGCTGCTGCTGGTGCTGGTGGTGCTGGCGGTGGGCTGACCGGGTCGCTTAGTCAACAGTTGACTCTGGCTTTGTTTATGACATGTCCCCTCATTCATTTTAATTAATTCTAGCTAGCATTTCGCGCCCATGGCAATGACGGGAGTCGTCGCAATGCAAACAATAAAAAACAAAGAGCAGACTCCTCGGACTTGGAAGCAGGGAGCTGAGAGTCGGGATTTGCCTGGACGTTGCCGGATCCGGGCTCCCGGCTCCAGGGCTCTTATGTAAAAATCACGGAGGCGTTTATGCAGGCCAACTATTTTTATTTTCATTTTCATTCTCATTTTTATGCTCATTCTTGGCGGCTGCCTTACAAGTTACCCGGCAACATTGCGATGTCGAGGCCAGGCATCGGGGGCATGGGCATTATTGACGTAGTTTATGGAGCCATTTATGACGATTCAACATTTTTATTTCCACCGCACTGCAAGCGGAGAAGGAGCCACGGGGGGAAGGAGCGGCATCAACTTAAATTTACTGCTTGTAAAAGCCGCCAGCTCCGGTGTGGGTAAATAAAAACAAAAGACGGGGCTGGAACGCGAACAATGCCAAAACAACGACGAGTCAGCGCCATAGATAAAGCTTAGATGCGCACAGCGTATCGGGTTTCTATTATCTCGGCGAAAACGTCGCGACGTCTAGGAGTCGAAAAGTTTTTACGCAAAAGACGAAGGCGAACTTAAAAAATAAAAAATAAATACCACGCGAACATAAAGCAAAGCAAGCGCCAGGAGCGCCAACAGGGAACAGCCAGCAGGCAGGAGCATCCGTGGCATCCTCACACAGGCGCATAATGAAGCGCGTCATTATCCTTAAGATACATAAACAATGCCAGCAGGAGAAGCAGAAGCAGCAGCAGCTGCCTGGAAGGTAGTACAGTTCTATAGTTTATGCACTCGGAAAATATGGTGTCTTACATTTTATATATATTTGTTTCTTAAAAAAATTTAAAAAAAAAGGGAACTCTATATGCGCAGAGAAAAATCAATAAATTACCCGTAAAACTTCACGACTTCTAAATATTCCCTAATTTCTTATGAATTTTCTTTTTAGTGCAACAAGATTGTTAGCTGAACTATAAGGCAAACAAGCGGCAACAGAAACAACAATAGACAACTGGGAAAGCGAGTAGAAAATACTCCGGCATTGTTTCTGTTCAGAGCTTAATTACCAGGCAAAAGCACTATAGTTCCTTGAACTGGCCAAAAAGTTTACGACTGCATGCGAGGATTGGACAATGTGACGTTATATACAATTACCTTTGGAACTCTGAACCCCACGCAACCGGAAAGCAATTCCCTTTTGCTGAAAATATTAAACGTATTTTCAAGCCGGCATCTGGCCTAACCTCCTATTGATTATGGTTTTCTCAATTAGCTTGCACAAATATTATTCTATCAGGCAGACACAAACAGGAGGAAGGTCGGTGGAAATAATAAATTTATCGAAAAAGTGCATAGAATAATATGCAGGGGAAATATTTTTAATAGATCGTTTTAGTGGCATCCTTTTATGCACGCCGCCGCCTCCGCCGCCGCATGCGAGTTTATTTTCTCAGAATAATTCGAACCGAGGAAACGAGCATTTTTCCCCTTTTTGTTTCTTGCCGAGCATTTATTGGTTTTTGAATTTTAATTAAAATTTGATAGCCGCCGGCGCTGAAAGCAGCAGCAGCAGCAGGCGTCGCTTAGCTTGGGCCAACACAAATATTCAGATCGGCAACAGGGGCGTAGTTAGAGGGGTGTTTCTCTCTTCTATCTAGTATTTCCAAGCGAAGATTTAGGTTTGATTTTAGGATTTATACAAGTATCTTTCACATATTATGTATTTCTCTGACAGCTTCAAAAACGTCTTAGTAAGAAATTCCTACGCTTTAATAATTACTTTAAAATAAGTAGTTTTTTTCCACACATTTTTCTTTACATTCTGAATATACACAACTATATGAAATTCCCTATTTTATCTCACATGAATAACTATCTCACGCCCCTGTCTGATGTCTGGAATTTTGCCGGGCAACAAGCTCACTCTGCTAGCTCGTTATTGTTGCCTAATATCGGTCATGGTTTTGTTTGGCAGCTGCACTCTCCAGTTATACAGATATTTGCGCCCTCGTTTTCTCAATAAAAGTTTATTAAGCCAACAAATGCGGCGCCGCTGGCGACTGCAGCGCTGTGGCAAGACGGATGGATGATGGGGTTACCTGTGCCAATCAAATTACGTCCTTGGTTTCAGAGAGAGAGCGCGGCTCAAAATTTCATTTGTGTTAAGCTGGCTAAATTGTTTTGCTTATTATGCTGCTGCGCGGCTGCTTCTGCATGGTGCACATGGCGTATGAGTAATGTTTATATGAAAATTATGCAAAATGCATATTAAAAAGAGGGAAAAATAAGAAAAAAGGTCAGGTAAGCCCCGCTCTAACGTTGGGTGCTGTAAAAATGTAAGCCAAAAGCTCCTTAAGGATTAAAAACGTCAGCAATTTTGCGGTACACAAAAAATGAGAGAGCCAAAAAAAGAGGACAAGAAAGGGTAACAAAGCAAAGGCAACAGCCACAAAAATATTTAATAAATTTTACAAGTAAATAAGCACCAGCACCAGCAGCAGCAGCAGCAGCAGTATTCAGGCAAAGTTGAAAAACTGCAGAAGCGCAGGATTTTTGTTGCTTTTGCTCTTGCTTTTTTTTGGCATCAAGAGGCAGTCAAGGGTTAAGGGTCGAGGCGGGGCGGATGCCACATGTTAATGATAGTTTGCCAAAGCCGCAGCTGCTGCAAATCTGTGTGCCACACGGCGGTGAGGGCTGCAGAATTTAGGGGCGGGCAGGAGGCAAGGGCGCTTTGTGTGCCTCAGTTGACTGACATGTAAATAAAAGTAAAGTGCGTAGCCGTTGACTGTGCTGGTGGTGGCGATGGTGAGGACAAAGCATACGGAACATTTGGCTTTAATGCAGCATAATCGCCGAACAATTTCGCTTTTCACGTTGTGTTCTGGACCTTAGCCTTTTGATTTTCCTGTAAGTGTCAACAGTTTTGCCACGGAGCGTGTGTGAGAAGTCCTGAACCTGAAACCGAAACTGAAACTGGAACTGAAACTCCTCCTCCTGTCGGCGGCCCGGTTTCGGGTCACTTAAGTTTTATGTGGCGAAACGCGTTACCAAATTGCGTTCAAATTGCGCACGCAGATAACAGTTTTTCATTACGGCACATAAAAGCGTTTGCCATTGTCCTTCCTGCGCTCCTGCCGGCGCTACTTCTGCTGCTGTTGGTGTTTTCGTCCTGCCAAATTGTTACGCCAACACGTGCCGCACTTTGCAGCTCATGTCAGCAGACAGGAGCAGTGCCACACACATCCACGTCCACATCTCCACATCTCCACATCCACATTCACATCCATCGGGGGCCAGGCTCCAGCTCCACAGCAACAGGCACAGCTTTGTCCAGTTTAATGGTGGGCAGAGACACTTGGCACACCAATATCGCCTCTCCCCGGATTCCCCAATCCCCAATCCCTTCCCACACGTCGCTGTCACATCGCTGATGATTCCACAGCACTTAGATTAGAAGCTTTCCAAAGGCCACACTTGACGAAAAGCAGGGCTGAATTCCAGGAAGTAGGACAGACTCGGTACATTTTCATGTATTCTTTCTGTGGAAAAGAAAACTTTTAAAAACTTTTGTTTATTTACTTTGGAAGCTTACTTTTACTTTGAAAGTTAAAAAGTTGGTTAGAAAAAAAAACCATATAAAAACCGGAAATGAAAACTATTAATATGATTTTAAAATTTAAATTAAAGAATAGGGTTTCTTTATATATAAAGTATTATTCTTTAATTTAAATTGTGGCATATACTCTTGAATTTCTCCTGATGTTTGGCTCGACGACCTTGTAACATGACACCGATTTTTGTTAAATAAAAACTTGAGAGATTTTTAATTTCCCAAGCTTTATGGCCATTTCGTGTCATGCTTTTCCGAGTTTTTACCGAGTGCTGCCACAGAACTCTGCTTATTTACTGGCGCCAGTTGCCGGACAAGTTAATTTTTCAACGGCCTAAGCGGCCGGAAGCCGACGCAAGTCGAAGTCCTTCCCCGCCGATTCCGATTTAAATATGTCGCAAGCAGTCGCAAGCCGGCAAAGGCAAATCTGAAATCGGAAGCTGGAAATACCGACATTATGTTATGCGGGGGCACGCAGTCACCGGGAGGGTCGCGGGAGAGATTGATAGGCGCCAGGACCAAAGTTTCGGCTGCCTGCCATTGTGTGGCATGCTTTTAGGCGCTGACAATGAGAAACTTTGTGCTTATCATGCGTGCAAGTTTCGCCGACATTTTAATTGAAAAATACTTAGCAAAGTCTAGCAACGGCTGGGGATAGACTCCCAAGTGTCAAATTGCAGGGAGGACGCCTTTCAAGTGCAAGGCGAGAGGTCTGGGGTGTGAGGTGTAAGGTGCTAGGTGCTAAGTGCACTCGTCCTGACTGTCGTCTCTGCTCGATTTTAATTGCTGGCTTAAGTCGGCCTTAAGCTGGCCCACTAACCTAGTCCTGTTTTTCATCCGGGACGCCTAGCTCTCTCTCTCTCTCTTGTTCTAAGGAGAGCTACTTTCTCTCTCGGATAGTGTTTTTAATTTGGCCAGGATTAGGATATGGGTCGTGCTTAATTTTAAAACGCCTGGATTTTGGCGGGAGCCGGAACAGGACGTGAGATCACGTCCCTTCAGCACATCGCACGCCTTCTTATTACGCACTCGTAAAAAGAAACGGCTGCTCGGTGGCCCGGCTGACTTGTCCAACTCGTTCGGATTATAGCCATTAACTTTGGCATTGCATATCGCTGCGTGACGTCTTTAGCGCGTGCAGTTCGGACCTGGCTCCCGGCCCGTTTGTCACTGTAATAAACTTGGCAACAAATTGCTTCGCTCCGCTCCGCTCCACTCGCCCCCTGTCTCCTTTGACGTTTAACCCTTTGCTGGCGTTTTGACACGCACGTGTCGAAAAAGACGCACATCCACAAACAACAAAAACGAAGGAAAAAACCGTAGCACATACATTTTTAAGTGATTAAAAAAGTGGTGCCAGCACCATCCCTCCGCAGACAATAAGCAAAAACATTTAAATGCGAGCAACGTGCAAAAAATAAATTGTTGTCAATGCGCGCGGACCAAAAAACGCAGCAGAGCAGCCTCTTATCAGCGAGGAACGGAACGCTTTGGACTTGGCACATCACCATCCACATCCACAGCCACCCGAGGCCGATTCCTGTGGATCCCAACCGAACCGAGTAGGACTTCCGTTCCGGCTTCGGCTGGAGCCGAGCCTCTGCCTTCGTTTGACGAGGCGCCTCGTACCGCCGCGAATTGGAGTACGAATCAGTTACGAATCAGTTGGAAAACGTCTTTCGTGCGGGTCGGTTAGTGTGACGGTGTTACTATCGCGCCCACTGGGACAGACCTACCGTGGCCCAGAAGTAAACAACAACAATAGTTAAACAACACTTGATCAGCACACATTGCGTCCGAATTATGACACAGTTTAGTTAAGTTGGAAGCCATAAACAAGATCTACCGAATTCAGGGAATTAATACACCTTATAGTCGACTCCGACGACCCATACGCGGTCGCGGTCCTCAGTGGCAATTTGCATTGATGAACTGTGCTCGGTGCTCGCCGTGCATAACAAAAACCCATCCGCAGTCGGGGGCATCGATAATCAGAGCCCCAGGACTTCAGCGCTCAGCAACTGCCTGCCCTCCCGATTATCCTTTGAAGTTCTCGGCAAGTGCGAGCTGCGAGCTGCGAGCTGCGAGTGTGCGGTGCAAAGTGTGAAAAAGCGCAAAATAAATATTAAAAGCAAAACGTGCGTGGATTAGAAAGCATAACCCGGCGCAAGAGCGGCGTCAGAAGCCACAACGACTACAGTTGAGGGAGAAGGAGGAGCAGCAGCCACAAGGTTGGTACTGGAACATCACATCATCCCCGGGTTCGATGCACCGTGTAGTTATATACATCTATATCTACGGCTTTCAATCGGGATCGGGATCCCAGTGGCTTTGTTTTTACTTTGCTGCTCTTTCTACTTTTATTAGGGCCGCGCGCACGTTGGCGCATAATTTACGCTAACTTTTATTTTGCCAGGTTGCTCCTCTCGTACCTTTCCCTTGCCCTCCTGGCTAGTGAACTGGAACTGGAAACTTCGACTGAACTGAAATTTGAATTTTCCCCTTAAGTGGGTCGCCGCCGCTCGAACTTGCACCTGTTTTTGGGCATCGGAGCGAGAGCATATGCCGACGAGCTGGCCAACAATCGGTTGACAGTTTGTGTCCTGGTCCAAGAGACCCTCCACGTTGATTTATGACAATCGAAGACGGCCCCTAGAGCCGACCAAGTAGTGTAGGTACCTGCAGGTGATCACAGTTTCCGTCCAACTGGAAACTAAATAATTATGTGGCTCAGGTGGGCGGCGGGAGACTCTGTGAGCCGCCGTACCACATTTCGGCCCAGCCTGAGTCGGGTTGAGTTTAACGAACATTTATGCGAGTGCGGTTGTTTATGCTCAGCTCGAGTTATGTGGCACTTAAGAGGCGTGGCAACCGCACACACACACACTCCCTTACTGCCACACACACGCACTGGGGGCTCATTTCCCAGCCGCACTCATACGCCGTGTGGCACTCAGGCAGCAGCAACAGCGGCAGCACCAGCGACGGCAGCAACAACGTTTGCATATGTTCATCAAGAATGAATTAAAAGTTATTTTAAATTCGTGACACTCGCCTAATTTTGCAGGTCGGCAAATGTCTGTGCACGGAAAGAAACAAAGGTATTTAAGGATTAGAATTTTATTTACTTTAGATTCTGGCAAACTCCACAAAGCTTAAAAATTTGTCTTTATTAAATGAGTGCCGAAAACTGAAGGAGTATATTTCGTGTTCTTCCAGAAATTGTTTTATAAGTTTTTCCCAATTTAGTTTATTTGGTTTATTATTTTCCCACACCATAGAAGAATTTCTTAGAAACTCTGTGGCAGCTTTGTTTGATTGTGCCTTCTTGGCAGAACTTCGAGTTCAGGAATTTAAATATATTTTGAAATTTTCAGCAAATAAATTTGCAAAAGGCTGAAGAAAATCCCACCTTTCATTCCTTATTTTAATTGGGAAATAACACATTTAATTAAAACTTGAATTGAATTGGAGCTTATATTGAAGCTAAGCTCAGAAAATCAAAGTGGAAGATTTTTATGATTTTATGAAATGATTTAAGCTCAAGGCACATACAAATTTAATAAATTATTTGATCAACTTTATTTTGTTTAAAATAAAAGATTTATAAGTTAGCAATCAAATTATTTTGTAGGAAGATAACAAGCTTGTTTGTTTAAGAGTGTTTAAGAATTTTTCTCAAAAGAAAATTTAGAAATAAATTAAAGTTTTCAATAGTTAATGGAAGTAATTATTAGTAATTAGTTTATTTTTTGTAACATTGGTATGCAAATCAAGAAAAATATATCTTAGGCCGAATAAAGACACAGTATTCGCGCCAAGTAAAAGCATGTTTATATTTTTTACCATATTCTTTTTGCTGAGTGCTCACTCTGCGAGTGACTGTGTGACTGTGGAAGCCGGGCTGCCAGTTGTTCTCTCCGTTGCCGTGTTACTGGGCTCCTGTGCTCAAGTGGCGGAGGTGTCACCTGGCAGACAGGTATGCTCTGCGACTATGATGCTGCCACTCACGAGCTCTAATGTGCGCCCCCACACCAATGGCAGGCGGAGGAGCCCGCTTCGTGTATGTGTCCCTGACGGGTGGGGGGTGGGTATGTAGACCCCCTAAAGGACCCGGCCTGGCAAGTGAATTAAATTTCAAATGTTTCTTAATTTACTTTTTCGGTTTCCCGTTGACAGTTCAAATTGCTATAACAAATTTTCTAGCGCTACGCATGCCACTCATTCATTCATTTCACTTTGCTCGCCGGCTCAGAGGGGGCGCGCACATGCATAAGTGAAATATTATGTACAACTGTCGGTTTTGTTTTTCCCTTCTGCGCTTTTCGCAGTTTTTCTTCGCTCTTTTCAGCTGGTTTTTCTGTATTTGCTGTTTTTATATATCATTTCGCCCGCTGCTTGTTGGTGGCGAAAATAAATGAAGCCATTCGAGCGCAATCAGAATTTCGCATTAAAGCGTGGCGCACACGCATTGCCAATGCGATTGTCAGATTGAGAGCACCCATCGCATATCGCCCAAGTACACATATATGTGGATAAAGGTATAAGGTGGCCGTGCACGTGGAAGTCAAAGGGGAATCGGTGCCTTCAGCTTAGGGGGCAGACTGCTGCCAGGTAGAAAAATCGACGAGGTAGGGAGAATAAATGGTGTTGCATAAATTGGATTTATTAAAACTTTACTTATAGTGGCATGAAAATAAGTGGCAAATGAAATGAAGTTGTTTGGGGAAAATTTACCCTACATGATCATAGGGAGTCTTTATGTTTATTTATTCTTTTATGCTTTAAAAATAGTTTCAATTTTAAACCTTACTTTACTGCAAACTATTTTATATTGGAATATTTTTGATGAACAAACCCGAACTTAACTATAAAATAAATAAAACGTTTACTATTTTCCATAAAACGGAATTTATTAATATTTTTGCTGGAAACGTATCAAATTCCAAAGAATTGCAAATAATGAAACCAAAAAGAATGTCACCGGAAATATACACAAATAAATGAGAGAAAACAAAATATAAACCATTTTTCAGATGCAACTTTTGATTATTATTTATTTTTTTTAAATATATCTACAATTTGCACTTTTATGAAGGTATATTACGACAAAAATGCACAAAAAATAGTGAAACATAACACATTAAGCCAAAAACAAATGTATATTTTTAAATAACAAATTTATCATGGGCAATCCTTGAATTTACTTCATTATTTTGGCTTCCGTTTTGCTGACATCCTCAGGTCCTCGGGGGAGACCAAAGAGAGGAACGAGAGTAAACTGCAGGGAGCACTTGAGAACTTGGCTAAATGAAAGGAAACAAGAGGCAGCCATCAGCGTCTGTTTGCTCGGTTGTCTTAACCGCCGAGCAGCGCTAAAAACCATTTACAGTTTTCAGTTAACTTGCCATGGCTGCGTGCAAAATAAATAAACACTTTGCCAACTTTCCAAAACAGCTCGCAAATTGAACTGAAGCTGGGACTGGGTGCTGGCTGAATTACAACTTATTTGGCATTTGCACCTTTAACTTCTGCCCATCAGGTAGCCGGCGTTTTGTCCTTCCGCTGTTCTGGCCACAAAAAAACCGGCCACCAAATGAAATTAGTGTCAAAACGCTGCTTCTGCGAGTGCTGCATGGCTCGTCAAATCCGTTTCCGTGGCAAATGGCGAGGACTCGATGGATAGCGACAGACAGGCGACAAGCCCCGGCCAAAGCATCGGCTAGGTCCCCGGCTCCAGCTCCAGCTCCGGCTCCGGCTCGGGCTCTGGCTACCCAAAAGTGGGCGTAATCGCTGGCATCGTAATGGCTCTGCCAATGCTCCCGGCTGTCTGTAGCAACCAACAACCAACAGAGACAGGCAACCAACAACTAGTAACCGGCAACAGCTATATACACAACTACAGGCATGATTTTACTTCGGAGCTAGGATTACACTGGAAATGATTTGAAGTTTAAATTAAATTTGATCGGACATGAAAAGAAAAATTAAAGAATATTTAGAATGGCCTTGAGAAACTGATATATGATGCAGATATTACTCAGCTTTTCTGATAAAAAATATTTTACAAGCCACAAATAAGCCAGAAATAATCTAGAAGTGCGCCAAAACTACATCAGAGTGTTAAAAATTATAAAGACAATACTAAAAATTGTTGATTAAGAGCAAAATTAAGTCAAATAACAACCCAAAAGTATATTTCTTCCCCTAAAGTCAATAAGGTTCTTTCCTGTGGACACCAAAAAGGTTTTCTAATTACTTGACCACACTCCACAAATTTGATTTTTTGTGTCAAGATTGAATCCCCTTTTGGCAAGCCCCCCGGAATATCAAAACCAAATGATCTCCATTTTGTTCGGTGTACCCTGTGCCCAGGCTGTTGTTGTTTCTTGTTGCCAATGCCTTTTAAGTTGATTATGGGCCGAAAAAAAAAAAAAAAAACAATATAAAGGACAGAGGAGAGCTGAGGAAAAAAGCGGCGCCGTTGTGCTGAATGAAATTGATGAAGTAGTTTCAAAAGCTGCTACTGCTGCTGCTGCTTGGAAGGGAAAAAACCCTTCCTGACCAAGGTAAATAAGCCCTGTTTTTGCCTTCTGCTCTTTGCAACTTGTTTGCTGCTAAGTTTTTGCTTGGAAGGTCCGCGCTTTCACCTGCAAATTGAATGGGATTTTGGGCTGCAGCAGCCTGCGAATGCAACGAAATAAAGGTGGAAGTGGAAGTGGTTGCCAAGTGCAATGCCCTGAACAAGGACAATGAAGAGCATGAACTGAAATGCATTGTGGACTCCTAGATGAAGTGCGGCGGCGGAGTCTTTAAATTGCGGCCTCGGTCTCGGCCGTCGCTTTGATTAACTTCAATCAGCGCCGGGGAATGGCTTTCAAAATTAAAATTTATTGCCAATTTGCGGCAAATTCGATTAAGCTTAGGCTCTTCTCCTTTTGCGTGCTCCAAAGCAGGGCAGGAAAAACACTCAGCTGGACATGGGCAGGGAGCAGGAAGGAAGTCTGGGCATTTAAATCCAATATGTAAATGAAAAGATGGCAAGAGGCGAGTGGGAGCTGGATCTGAAGCACCAGGCAGGCCTGACAGGCGAAGCCCCACCCTCGCCTCGAAACTGTTGAAAAGCTGTTGAAGTTTATTGGAAAAATATTCAAATCACGTGGGTGGTCTCAGCTCATCGCCCCGGCAACGCCGGCTTCCTCCTGGCTGTGTGATAAAAATGGCCAAGAAATTACTTATAGATTGAATGAAATCGTCAGGGCCTCAGACCAGATTCACTCCCCAACCAGGTTCAGGTTCACTGTCTCTGGCTTAGCCATTGCTCTTCTCTGGTTTTCCTTTGGCCAGCAACATTTTTGATCAATTTAAATGCCGGGCTAAGACAATAAAAAGTCTTATTGGGCCGGCTTAGCTGGGGATTTCCAGAAGCCGTAGCCGGTGGAGCCTCCCATGGCATTTGCTTTATTTTTGGCCCAGATAAGCGTGCAATTAAAATTGAAGTCAGGCCGGGCCAAGCCGCTGGCTAAATGGCAAATGGCGAAATGATGTACCGACCGAGCCGTCCTGGGCGGTCTTCAAAAAAACTTATCTAATAAGTGTCAGTCGGCCAACGTGGCGAAAACATCGTGCTGCGGCGAAAAGTTTCACTTTCACTTTCACATTTTGGGGTTGACCCCCGACCAGGACTTTTGTCACTTTGTTCTGAGAGGGAAGCCCGAGACGGAGCCAGAGCCAGAGCCAGAGCCAGAGCCAGAGTCGGAAAATCAATGCCTATAAATTGCTTGACGCCTGTGCTCACGCTTGTTTATAGCATAGGGATTTATGTTCGGCATATTTATTTATGAACAACAATTTGCCGGCTGCTTTAAGGCTCATTGATGCTGGGAGCGGTATGCTAGAGAGAGTCGTAAATTAGCTGCGGGCCTTGCAGCAACAAATGTAAATAGTTCAATAACAGTGGCGATACCAATACCAATCCCGACCCTCAATAACAATAACAGGCTGCAGGGCCCGGGACCCAGGACCCAGAATCCAGGACACAAGACCGTCTGTCGAGGGCAGCAATAACAAGTTGACATGTTTTATTTATGGAGCAAACGTAGACGCCGACAAACGACATCGAAAGTAGCTGTTAAAATTGTTTTAATTTGCTGTTCGCAGTCGAATACACAGCTGAGGAGGAACACGCAACGCACAAGGACAACAGCAACGACAGGAGTGGTAACAACAACAAGCAATCATCAAATAAAAGCCCAGACTGAAGGTCAACTAGGATGCGAATGGGTCAGCAGAGCCAAAGGCAAACATTTAGGCAATACAAAGGTACTACATGGGCAGAAAAATTAATAACCCCGGTTATGTATAGATAGCCCTAGAGGCATGTGTCCTGTCTGATTGACATCTATAAGCGACATACAATGCTCAACAATTAAGGATAAGCGACATTGACTTTGTTATTGGTTACATTTTTGGGGGAATAATAAATAGGAGGTATTGGGTTTTATACAAGTTAACAAGAGATACAATTATTTCTTCTAGATAAACATATTTTTTCTGTCTTTTTCTATTTGAAATATCTTAAAAATGGTATAATAAACAGCTTGTAATGCTCCGAAAGCATATTAAGCGTACAATCATAATTTTATGATTTGTTTTACAAATGTACATCACCCTGGCTAGTGACCAGCACTGATGTGCTCACGGGGACGAAAACAAATATGCAAACAAACAAGGGTGCAAATGAGTGGCAATGTCCTGTCCCTCTGGTGGTCGCTGCCACTCACGTCATCCTTGTTGTTGGCCACGCTGTATGCTATATGCTGTCTGCTCCTCGTTGGCTGGTTAAGTGACCAAATCGAGTACCAAATGGCCAAGCGTCTGCTCAACCCGATGTAATAATTCAATTGTGCACAGAGGCAGCGAACCGAAGCAGAGCTGGGAGGAGCTGCTGCCCCAAGATTGATGGCGTGCATTGAGACTTGCTTTTGGCGACATTTGTGTGACGTGTTGCCAGCGTCTTTGCTGAATTATGTACGGATATATCTCTGGGTGTGTGTGTGCTCTGCGAGGCGCAAATGTTCAAGCTGAAAACTTTGCCAACTTCGAAAAACAAGGAGAACAAAAAAATAACAAAGAGAAATAGAAAAGGCAGCAGAGAGAAGCACGTGAAGAAGAAAAGCCAATGCTTTCAGTGGATTTAAGTTGGCTTTGAGCACAGGCACAGGGACAGGCACAGGCACAGACATCGTCATCTAGTCATATACTCGCTGCCAGATAAGCATTTATACGCATTAAAGCGACAGCCAACTTTTGACCAACTTTTCCTGTTGGCAAAGTTATCAAAAATTCCACTTGCGCAGTGAATCAAGTGCCATTTACTGATTGTGCCACGGTGCGGTGCTACGAAGGACCTCCTAATCCGCTTCGCATTTTATCAGCGCTGTGACAGTGGCTCAGCCGGGCTATGTGTGTGTATGTGTAGGGGGTATACGGATGTGTGTGCACGCGCATTCATAAGTTGGCCCTAGCCCGAGCCTGAGTCTGGCCTGAAGCGCTTTTAGGCCCTCTTAGCGCACCCGAAACTCTAGTGGCCAGGATGAGCGGCAGCTGACGAGGAGCAGGGGCACAGGGTCGTGTTAAATCGACGCCTAATGCCACATCTAAGCCCTTAACTAGGACATTGACAGTTGTCGTTGGGGAGCTAAGGAGCTCTGGGGGGACTGGCTTGGATGCCAGGCATAATGAATTAATCGAAGGCTAGACACGCAGATACATCTCAGCCACGACCTCTAACTGACACTAAAACTATTTCAGGGAAAATTAGGCACTCACAAAAAATAAAAATACCTTAGGAGACCATTATCGAAAGCTCAAGGAAGTGGTTTTTAATAATGCTGTATTACCATATATGACAAACTACGTATATTTAAAAACCATTTTTAAAAGATAACCACACGTAAAATAATGCATTTACTATTCAAATTTCCTAATTAAATTATTCAACCCATAAATATATTTTTTTCCTTGGTGTACTCCAGTTTATCGGGCCTGCTTGGGGCTTTTCTTTAATGCGAAATCTTATTTAAAATTAATTAGAATCGCATTAAAGGGGCTTTGGTTAGACGTGATTGCGAGATTAACAGATTCAATTTAGTTCAGAGCCTGGCCGAAAGTCTCACGAAAAAGTGATTATTCAACACATTTTGCAGCCATTTTTGGTGTATTTTCCATGGCAACTATGCAGATATGGCAGGGGGCCATGCGAGATGAGATATGCTCGGAAATATGCTTTCTGGGCAGTCGACAGGCATGGCATTGCGCATTCGTCGTGTGGGGAATGGCATGAACGAACGCAGAACGCAACCAGAAATAACAAGCGATTTTTGGGCAAAATCAAAAATCAAGTCATTGCTTTGAACTACGGCAAACATGGGACCGAACCAGGACCAGAACCAGGACCAGAGGACTCGGAACGTACACCAAGATAGGGGCAGAGGCCGGAGAGTACGTTCGTACGTAGCTAAACATTTCCTCAATTTATTGGTGAAATACGATTTGTGCCAAGAGACTTTTACAGACTGGCTGCTGAGCTCTGCTGCTCCAGATGCTTTTTGAGGCATCAGGGCATTTTATGCAAATGTGGCAAGTTTATGGTTTTGTGCTGGCAACGGTGCCGCTGCAAGTGCATGTTCTCTACGCAATCCAAGCATATGACTTTTAAGTGAACTGTGGTCATCATTACACCGCAAAGCCCTCCGCTCAGATGTATATTTGTATATATATTAGCTTGATGCATAAATAGGACTGGACACAGAATGTAGGTTAGGGCGAGCAAGTGACAGTGACGGGTCGACAGGAGGCAATAAGGAGCAGAGCGATGGCAGGACTTCGGGGGGTTCAAGTAACAGAAAGGGAATTCATGTAAATTCAGTTGAGTTAACAATTGCAATTTTTGCAATGGATTGGTGCTGCCTTTCTTGTGCCATTCGCAGACTCTCTAGCTCTCTGGTATGTTTTGTGCATTCGAAGCATTGTTGGCTTTCTGCTGCCTTGTGCCTCCCGCCTCCTGCCTGCCGCCTGCCGCCTGCCTCTTGCTGCCTGCCTCCTGCATATTGACAGATAAATCAATCAAAGTTGTATGCTGAATATGTAGAATGTTGCAAGTGGAAGTCGGCTTTCGGCTTTCTGCCCTCGATTGTGGCATTTGGTGCTGCTGGTGCTTTGCATAGCATGTACATTGTACAGTCAAAGATTTTCAATTAAAACTCTATGTTTTCCGACTGGCAAACAATAACAAAAATGACTAAATTATCCCCAGGCACATTGGCTTGGCTTACATGCTGCTGCTCGTATCTTTGGCAGCAGCTCTTAGATAATCGAAAAACTTTTCCCCCCATTTTCCCCCTTTGCTTTGAGGGGATTTTCCTAAACTATTTGGGTGCGTTAAAAAACGATATCCGATCCGCTCGAAGCCGTTTTTAGAAGCGCCATTAGTGGCTCAAGCTGAAGCTATTAAAAGCGGAAAGTCAAAAAGCAAAATTCATCCCTTTAACGTTCAACTTTTAGAACATAATTAATCATTTCTGGTGGCATTTCGTGGGTAGGACTCTGTGTGTGTTCGGAAAGTTGAAACTAAAAAATCGGCATTGGCTTGGGCATCAATTATAATTAGCTGGCAGGCCTTAATTATACAATTGGTGGGCTCGTTGCGGTTCGCGGGGCGGAGGCGCAAAGGAGTTGGCCCAACTATGGCTGATTGCCAATAATCAAGTATACGCCGCGTGGCGCCGGGGACAAAGTTTTAAAAGCTGCGTGATTTGCGTTTTACGCTTTTAGTTCACAATTTGTCTTCTATTGACGTTGGATATTGCGCATTTTAAACAATTTACGGGGGTATCAATATTTGCCGAATGTGTTTTGAATATCAAATGAGCTCCGAAACGGAACGGAATGCTGCCCGGGTTGGTCGCAAGCCCTTTCACTCAGTTCGGTTCGGTCTGGTTGGGTTTGGTTTGGCTCACTTCAGTTCGGTTCAGTTCCCTGTCCCTGTAAATTCATTAAAAATTTGCTGCCACACGGCGAACACAAAACACAAATCCGCAGCGCAAATACAAATTTTGCGGCCTGAAATGCGAATGGAAACTTTTGTGTGTGTGATAAAAGTCCTGGGCTTGGTTTTCGGGTCTTCCGGCACTATTTGGGCGTCTATAAATAAACACGGAAGCTGTTGAAGAGTTTTCATCCTCGCCCCAGCCAGCTCTTTCAGATTTCCCCCTTTTTCACGACATAAATCGAATCTTATTTATTTTGGTTTTGCAATTTCTTGAGCACGAGTGTTGCTTTCACAGATAAAACGTATTGAATGCCCCAAATCGCATGCCGGCGTACCCAAAAAAAAAGAAGAGAAACCGTTTCAGCCCCTAACCATCATTTGTTGATGTTTCTAATGCCCGTTACCCAGGTCCTTTTGGCGCCCTCGCACAAAACGGAAGCTCCTTGCTGGGGTTGCAGGAGCATAGAAACTTTGCCATCAGGGTTGACTGGAAACTAACTCTCTTTGATTGATATATGCACAGTGCAAAAAAATATAACATTAAGAATAAA
>JAEIHY010003635.1:0-10274 GCA_018904565.1 Drosophila tsacasi
CGACCTTAACACCAATTATAGTGCTAACCAAGAGCTATAAGTTTCAAATTTCTTAAAATTAAAATAATGTCTTGGCACATGTTATTTCTTAGTTTGAATGCGTAGAAATGTCGTGTACGACATCAGAGAATTGCCCATATGTACAAATATTCTTTATTAGGTCGGAAGTGTCTATTTCACAGCGTTGCAAACTTCTGACAAAAATTATAATACCCCGCAAGGGTATAAATTTAACACTTTTTAATGATCGCACCGATCGGTGCTAATGGCATTCAAACTCTGTGCACTTGAATTGTTCTTGCTCTCTGGAAAAGTTGCCCAAAGCCATACAGCCGACGATTGTTTAACATGTTTCTAAGGCGTTCTAGATTTGTACTGACAGATGTTGTCTGTATTTGTATAGCTCTCGACTTTGTGCAGCAAGAGGATCCAATTTTTCAAGTTCTCTATTTTGGCATAAGACAATTCAAATGGGCGTTATGCACCTTGTTGCTATTTTTACAATACCAAATAAAAAATGGAAACAAATTTTGCATAATTTCGTTTGACGTGTTATTTATTTCGTTCTTACATCCTTTTAAAATACAATGTTAAATGTTATTTTCTTTAAATATTTTTGGGATCTTTAATTTGAATGCCAAAATGGCATTTTTCGGTCGATTCGGACGACATTCACATCCTGTTCTGTTGTTTCGTTTCTTGTTGGGTGTTGGGAGAGGAGTTGGCGGCCGTGGGGGCCGAATATACACACATATGTATATACAACATATGAAAACTTGAGTAACGAAAATAATCTATTGGAATTTGTGTCTGATGCTGCGATGGCCGGGGGATGCGCTCCATCGTACAACATGTCAAATTCTAAGGAGGCGCAGACTTAATTCTTCGAGAGAGAAGATCTTTTGATTGAAATCACAATTTATATAGAATTATATATCCCGGATAACTCTATCGTACATATATATGTAAGTATGCGTGTGTGTTTTTTAACGAATATTTCATAATGCATTTGCGACGACAAGGTCGGTCATCAGATGAAATTAATAATAACGATAGGCTGGAGCTTGATTCCATTCTTCCTTGCTTAGGCGGCGGCCCCGCTCGCCAACTCCCGATAGGCCTCCTGCAGGGCTTGCTGCTGCTCCGGACTGAGAGTGCTGGCACAGGCCGCCATCACCTCCGGATTGGACTCGACCTGCTTAACGATGGTGAGCATGCGGGTGCCGGTCTGGCTGTGTGCCTCCACAACCTTGGTGCAGAAGGCCTCGGCGATTATGGAGACGATGCGCGGCAGATTGCAGTTGTTGGCACCGAGGATCACCGGGTGATTGCCCTCGATCAAGTCGCACAGGTAGCCATAGATGTGGACGGCCTCCTCTCCGTCCTCGGAAACGGGCAAGAACGAGAAGTACGTCGCAATCAGCTCGTCCAAGTTGGTAAGCGCCGACTTGTTGTACTTCAAGATCTTCGTAAAGGCCGAGATCGCGTTCTCAGTAGCGTTGATATTTTCAATTTCGCGGGACTTGGGATCGTTGATGACCTGCACCAGCAGTGGAATGATCTGGGCGCATGTGAGCGCGAATTGTTCGCCGGCGAACTGGCCGAGCACTCCGCATCCGTAGGCGGCCGCCTGGCGCACCTCTGGCGACTTGTCGCAGACATACTGCAGAAGAGCTGGTGTGAAAATCTGCTGGTAGGGTGCGCAGGCAGGGCCGCAGAATTCTGAAAGAAATAAAGACAACAAAGTGGTTTTAATTTAGATTGATAAACAAACTCAGAGCATAGAAACCCACCGATTAAATCATCAAAGACGCACACGCCCCACTGGTGATCGGCTGCCGAGCGGCTGGGATCCAGCAGCTTGACGAAGTGCGGTGCCACCTGCTCGAAAGCGGGCAGGAAGCTGGCCTGGTTCGTTTGGAAGAGGGCGTGCGTAATGTCCACGATCTTGGACAGAATGTACACATCTGTGTCGTCCTGTTCGGCCAGCTCCTCCTCGACCCCATCGTCATAGTCCTCCTCGTTGCGGGCGGCCAAGCGCTTGTCTGCGCGCTCGAAATGCTCGACGACGTACTTGTTGATAATGTCGAGCACCTGCTTCATGGCCTCCTCGTTCAGGCAATTGGGTCCCAGCGTATCGATGCACTTGGCCAGCGAGTTCAGCAGTTCGGTCTGCACTTCCGGCTCCGGCTCCGTGTTGATGACCTTGAGGAGCTCCGGGTAAATGTACAGCCACATGCCCTCCAGGTACTGCGGTCCCTTGATCTTGGCGCAGTCAAGGAGGTACGGCAGCGACTCAGCGGCCGCCGTGCGCACGCCGTCGTGGAAGTAGAACTTGAGCATGGGCACCATCTGGCGCACCACCTCCTCGGCATACTCGGCGAATCCCTCCTTGAGCTCCCGAGCGTAGCAGACCAGCATCTCGCAAGCGGAGGCCTTGTCATCCATGCCAGCAGTGCGAATGGCGAAGTTCTGCTGCTCTCCGAGGTTGATGAACGACCAGTCCACGTCCCCCTCAATATCCTCCACTTCGTCGTTGTCCAGCATGGCCACCTCCGGCTTCATGGTAGCCGTTCGCATAACTGGGCCCATCACCACGGGCAGATACTGCTCGAACTGCTTTCCCAGGATCTTGCACATGCGAGCCCAGGCCGTGATCAAGTAAGACGTTTGCGGATCGTCGTCGGCCAGCTCTCCGCCCTCGGTGTGGTTGACCAACAGCATGTCCATAATCTCACCAGCGTCAGCGATGAACTTCTCCCGGCCGACGGCCAGTCCAATCAAGCTGACACACTCAATGGTCTTGCCGCGCAGCATGCGCAGATCATCAGAGTTGGCGTTCTGAATGATGAACTTCAGACACGGCATCAGGCGATCGTAGTAGGCCACGAACTCCGCCTCACAGGTGTCGGCCACCGATGCGATGGTGGTGACGACCTGCTCCAGCACAAGCTTGTTGCCCTTCTCCACCAGCTCCTTGAACTTCGAGTTCAGAATCGACTCCAGCTTGCCCATAATCCCGTTCAGGTAGCGTGTCAGTATGTTCTTCGGGCAGTCCTCGCTGAAGTTCACCAGAGCGGCGCCGGCGTGCGCTTGCACACGTGGATTCTCCACATCGTCCAGCAGGTTCAGCAGACCGGGAATCACCTGGAAATGTTCAAAGTTGCTTATATTAAGTCCAGGCATTCCCGAAAATCGGAACAAAGTTAAGAATTCACATGCATTTGTACCAGGTAACAGGGTTTCAGTTTCAAACGCCTGCGCCAGCACCTGGCGTGGGAACAGCAAAATTATAAACAATTATAAACAAGCACGGCTCGTGCGGAAAAGTAAACAATTGAACGGAATTGTTTATAGACTCGCAAACCGCTTGTTTACAATGTGTGAATTGATTATTTACAAATATGCAAACGGCATTTACGGCGACAAACTAGAGACAGATTTCCAATTAAAATTCAGCAATTGGCAAATCATTTTATTGCGAATTTTAGTATCTGGAAAGACGAATGCTAATTACGTGCTTTACTCACTTGGCTGTGGAACTTCTTCTCGAATGTCGGTGCAAAGTCGGTCGACATTTGGCCAATGGCGTTGCAGGCGGCGTAGCGCACGCGGGGATGGGGATCGATCAGAAAGTTGAGCACTCCAGTCATAACCTCGTCCAGAATGGCCTCCATCTGCTTGTGGCAACCCTCGCCGATGGCCGAGATGGCCATGAGGGCAGCGAAGCGATGCTTCCAATCGGCGTGGCTTAACATCGCCGGCAGCGAGGCCATCACGTGCGGCAGGACAACCTTGCCGCCCAAACCGCATGCGAGGCGATCGAGCGAGGACTCGGCAATCACATTGTTATCGCTGTGATCGTCGTCGTCGACCACATCGGTGGTGGACCAGTTCTCGTCCTCATCCAGGTCCGTCATCATCTGCAGGACTAGAGGGATCAGGGCAACGATGTACTTGTCAGCCCGCTTCCGCACCATTGCCGGGGCATTCTCCGACAGCGACACCATCACCTCCAGGACGAGGTGGCGCCAGCTGTCCTCAAAGTCCTGCGAGCTAAACACCTTCATGCACACCTCGAAGATGAACTCCAGCTGGGGGCGCAGGAACTTCGGGCAGTTCTCAGTCATATCGATGAGGAGTTTGAGCAGGCTCTGGTCGTCCTGGGCCTCGATCGTCTCCCCCGTGATATGGATCATGCGGGGCAGCATATCCGCGAAATGCTTGTAAATGCCTACCTCCTTCTCCTTATCGTGGAAGAGAATGAAGGCGCCAACGGCACGCACGGCCTGCACACGCACCTCCGCGTCGGAGCTGGCGTCCATGCTCTTGGCCAGCATCTGCTTGATCAGCTCGATGTACTGAGCCTCCTGGTTGCCGAAGATGGAGGGCACGCTGGTGAAGATGCGCAGAGCTGATTCCTGCAACTGGGTATTGGGCGAGTTGGCGCACTGGAAGAGGAACTGGAGGACGTCCGGCCACTGGTTGTTGCAGTCCTCGTCAATCAGATTCCGGGCCACCTCGGCAACCACCTCGCAGATCTTGCGCCTCAGCTGGGGAGTCACCTCCTGCTGCACAGCCAACAGGATCTGCTGCAGCAGCTGGTTCTGAGACTCGGCGGGAATCTAGATGTTAAGCGGACATTAGTTTCGTGGCGGGAACTAGTTACTCTTCTCGTCTAACCTCTTTGTAGAACTCCATGAACTCGGTGGTGAACAGTCGGCGCAACAGCACGGCGGCCATCTGTCGGGCTTCTTCCGATTGCTGGCCATTTTGAATGTAGCCCAAGAGGTGCGTCACCTTCAGCTCTCTAGCAAGATTGTTATAGGCTTCCTGCAATTTAATAAGGCACAAAAAGAAGGGAAAACATTATATTTAGTTCGTATTTACAATGATTAAAGATCAATCGGAGATACTTTATTTCTCAAACTTCTTCATGAAAACGATATTTTTTAAGGTATACTGAATTATATTATAATTATGTATCGCAGTTTTAAGATATGTTTTTCTTAGTAATTTTCAATGATAATAATAATTTATCATTGATAAATGAGTTTTTATGGCGTAAATATATTTACGACGGTATTAAATTGAATATCACCGAATTTGCAGTACCACCTGTCTTCAATATGTATACTGGAATCTTTTGTTTATTATTGTTTTAGCTCTTTAAAAGAGGTAAAACATATTCTGCAGACGAGTTTTATTTATCAATTAATGGAATTACGACAAATCAATCAGGATTTGGTTGTGCTGAAGAAGAACTGATGGGATTATGTACATGTGTATTTTTGGCACATAACTGGTGCCCGCCGCCAAGGTAAATAAAGGCGGTACCATCGCTGCAGATGGCTTCCGTGGTCGGTTGGCGCTCAAGGTCAGCGCAGAATGTGCTGGAGTAGGCTGGGGCGGTGCCATTTGGCGCCGGAATACAATTCGAAGCCTTATCACCCGAAACAGATTGCAATTCCACAGACTGTGTGTCATGGATTATTTTTGCACCTGCTTTTTGTTTCCGTTTTGCACATACATACATATTATTCAAATAAAAAATCATGTGGCAGCCATGCAAATTGAACAAATATCTTTTTGATTTCGATTTTGCTTTGTTTGCCTGCTTCGCACATCCCTCCGCCGCCGTTCTCTTTCGCACACGCTCACATATACTAGCTCACTCACACAAACGCCAGCATGCCCGCAACAGCATGCGAACGTGAATGACAAAGCGGAGGGCGAAAACACGTTTTGTGTGTGAGCTGCGATGATTCAGGCAGAAATTCTGCCGAAAAATATTGTGACGGCCGGCCAATCGGTTTATAGATGGCACGGCAGCAGACACGCAAAATTCACCATGTGTACTATATGCACTTTCTGCAAATTGCGCATTGCAAAATCCGAGGGCCATATATTTGACGTGCAGATCCCCCGCCCCGCCCGCGGACCTCGGGCAGAGCTATAACATGTAACACACTCACCTCGGCCTGCTGGCGAACATCGTTCTCCGTTGAGAGGAGAGAGACGAGGAGCTGCTGGAAATGAGCCTGATCCGCTGCCATTTTATTTTATCTGATTTCAAATTAAACAAAACACAAGCGCTCCGTGAAAAATCGCGATTTTTCTATTCACAGTGTCAGTCTTGACGCGACGGCGGCCGCCTTAAAAAGAGCAGAACAACTCTATGGGTTGTCAAAACGTCGGAAACTTTCGCGCACTGCCCGCTGCTTTCAGCATCGGCTTTCTGAATGACGGCTCCTGGGTTGGGGTGGGACCGGTAATGTTCGGAACGTGCTGGACGGTACAATGAATTAATTATTATTAATTGTGCGGCTATGCCCTGTTTAATGGAATTTCCGAAGCACGCTAAAAATTTCGTTTCGGCGCCGGTGGCAACACTGCAGGTGTTATCGATAACAACCATCGGCTTTTGGCGGGCACGCGAGCTGCCTTAAGGTTGCCCAATCCGTATGGATGATATCTGGAACTTTGTGTTCTCAGCCCAAGGAGTTGCCACACTTTCTGAACCTTTTCACATATTTTTACATTTCCAAACGTAAAGTCAAATAACTAATACAGAGCCAACATGTACATATATTTTTTATTTAAATAGAAACATTTTGTATTATTTTTGTATATTAAATAACATGTGTACATAAAAACAATTGACCACTATTTAACTATTATATTTAGAGGAGCACATAAGTAATATTTGGACATATTTTGTGTTTAGCAATGGAAAACCCAACATAAAAGAATAAACTTCAAAAACAGGTAAATAGCTTAAATAAAACCCATTTGTGCGAGATAAGGAAAAATATTTGTTGTTAAATGTGTACCTAGCACCTCCGGTGGCGCGATCAATATGTCGATTTTGCGTTAGAATTTGATATATCACCAACGATTTTCAAGTGAAAATGGCATGACATTTCATCGATTAAAAGTGAAGTTATTGGGTTTTAAGTGCCAGTGTGTGTTATCGGAACAAAAATGAGCTTCAACCAAATTTAAATGTGGTTTTAAAATTGGTAAAGCTGTTACCCAAACGTTTCAATTGATGAAACAAGTTTATGGCGATGATTGCCTATCCCGTAGCAGAGTGCACGAGTGGTCGTAAGGACACAAATGACGATCAATTACTGCTCCTGAACCTTGGCCAGGCGCTTTAGGTTAGTAAAGAGCCGCAAGGTGAAGTGGTAGATCATTTCGACCATGCTCAAAATGGAGAAGCCCATGAAGAGCCCAAAGATACCGCCACAGTTCGCCAAGAATTCGGTCATGCCATACAGCTCCGATCGCTTTGAGGTAATGAACTGGCTCTGTTTGAAGTAAATGGACAGGCGGGACATTTGTGATCCGGGATACTCTTGCAAGAACTCGGTGTCGCCCTCAGCCAGAAGCATCTCCTCCAGATCGAAGTTGGCCTGCGAAATCTCCGTGTTGTAGACGAGCGACGTGCAGGCGGGCATGCAATTGCAGGCTGACTCTACGCCTCGCCAGTCCTCGCGCGCGGCATTCAGCGCTCTTACCCTTTTGAACTCTCTAACGAGCAACTGCCTCTCCGCACGATCGTAGCAATGGATCTTGTCCTCGCCGCACACCGGCATATCCATATTTCGAGGCATCGAGAACTTTACGCATCCACACTTGGTCAGTGTGAAATTGGCCAGGCATTCCAGCTGACAATTGGACTCAGTATACACCTTGAAGAAGCGCAGCGAACGTTCCTGACTAAGGAAGCACTGCCTACGCAGCGGATGATATTCTGCGATTCCCGACGACATGGTGATCATGCTTGGCTTCACGGCGATCAACACCTCCTTGCCCATGGGAATGCGCACAAACTGCTTGGATACCTGCGGCACGTCGTCGGGGGCGTGGAGCAGCACCTGATGACAATGCCAAAGTGTTTCATTGAACGTAAAAACAAACCAGAATCCAACACACACCTTGAACCCCTGTACTGGTCCTCGGCAGGCATAGTCCACCTCCTGTTTGAAGCTCTGAAGTGCAAGAAATATTCCCGACCTTGCGCCAGCGCTGAGAACCCTGGCCGGAAATGTTTCTACATCGCTGCTGTGTGCATAGCCCGATTCTAGCGTCCAAGGAGTGTGTCTTGAGCTGATGTTTTCCATTTCCAAAGCCTCCCCACTGTGCTGGTATTGATACGTGTCCTCCCGGTAAATTTCTGTGGCCCGCAGCCCATTGAATGTATAGCATATGCCCTCCTCCGTGAGGGTCTTCCGGAAGAACTTCTCGCACTCGCCGAATCGGCTTAACCAGCGACAATAGAAGAAATATCGATCGAACTGGGGCAGCATCCGCTCGAGAACTTCGAAGTAGTCCAAATCATCGCCGGCAATCAATGGCATATCTTCGTCGATGATCTGGGTATTGCACACATGGAGAAGTGTACGGAACTCCTCCATCTCCAAAGCGCTCACATTTTGGGGCTTAAAGACTCGCGAGGCTCGCATCTGCTCACTGAATTGGCTGTACAGATCCGCATAGGTGGTCTCCTTACCTAATTTTAATTTTGGAAGCTTTATCCTTTTAATATGTAAGTCGCAACTCACCTTTTTGCTTCAGCACTCGTTTGGTTTCCGAGCACACAGTGACCGCCGGAAATGGAATATTCCACACAGGCGTCGACTTCTCGGCAAAGCTCACGATCACTGGCTGCCAATGAAATGGAAGAAAGCAACGTATTAGAATTCGCGAAAAAGAGTGATTTCTCGGTTCCAGTACCGTCTCCGTCCACTTAGTGTAGGCACTGGTAATCAGCATGGAGCAACCATAGATCGAGAAGAGGAACGCGATCAGCCAGAAGATTCGCTCCGGCACCGGACGCTGCCGCTCGCCCAGGTATTGCACTCCGTGGATCGAGGTGTGCTCGCAGTATTCCTGGTAGGTCACAATGAATCCCTCGCAGGCTGTCGCAGCTCCTCCGACGGACGAAAGCCGATTCTTGTTCCTTATTTTTGGGGTCGAGTCCACACTATCCTCGATATCGAATTCTGATACCGACATTCTGGCATCCAACCCAATCTTGGCGCGCACAAACATAGCTAAAAAGGTCGCGTACGAACAGATAATAATTATTAACACAAGAATGTACAAAGGAGAATAGGGAGAAAAAATAAATTGTCCCGTTACTTGGCGGAGTTGCCAGACCAACATTTTCCCCCGCCTGAATTTAAATGTTTCCATAAATACATTCTATTTATTTTCTTTGGACCTGATGACATTTCTTTTAATTGTATTTATAAATCCATCTAAGTTTTGGGATAAAGTTTTCACCATTAAAAAAATAAGTTGGATAATATCGAATTACCCACTTCAATTTGACAGTCTAATACTAAAATTTGACACAAGAAAATAAGTTGCTTAACACTATGTCGCCCGTCAGGCGCCCATCACAAAAGTGAGAATATTCAACGGCTGCTCAGCACTGGAAGCGACGCTCAAATTTGACAAATTATGTCTGCAATTAGATCCTGCGTCTACAAAAATTGCGACTATTTCTACTCCATCATCGACAACACAACTAAAGGTCCATGGACAATCTTCTCTTTTCCCAAACAGCCGGAGAGAGCCCGCGTCTGGCTTGAGAATGCCCAGGTGCATCCAAAAATACCAAAGAACCAGCTGTTTATCTGTGCAAAACATTTTGATAGCAAGTTTATATCAAGCAACAAGAACCGAACGATTCTGGTGGGCCAGGCAATTCCATTTCCTTATATAAATAAGAACAATCCCGATCCGGACGAAGAGTGCAGCGCAGCGCAAGAAAACTTCTCCTGCAATCTGAGCGACGATGAGCTCGATGAACTAATACAGGAGGCTGTCAAAAACTCGGAAAAAAGTAAGTGGACAAAATCAGTGCCTTTAACAATGTTTTAAATCAATGTTTATAGAAATCAACATAGAATCGCCCCCCGCCAAGCGATCGAGGGAATCAACAAATGACCCTCCTGCTGCGGTAGAACCTCCAAGCGAGGAAATTTGTTCTCCTGCGTATTGTGACCCGGACCATATAGACACTATCGACACCTCCGAAGTGTCCGTGTTCCAGTTTAAGGGCCAGGAGTACGTTCAAATGTCGATGGAGTTTTATATGCTTGAAAAGCGAAAGATGGCCGAGCTGGTAAAAGAATACCATAGGACTCTCCGAAATATAAAGGATCAGGTGAACAAATGTCTGAAAGGGTAAACAGATTTCTAACAAGAGAGGAAGCTAACTTCGGCAAAAGCCGAAGTTTAAATACCCTTGCAGTAAG
>JAEIHY010003637.1:0-97755 GCA_018904565.1 Drosophila tsacasi
CTTCAAAAATATTAAATGATGTAAAATGGAATGATTATTTTGAACAAAAAGTGCATAAATAATTCAAAATTGGTCAAAAAGAAAAATTTTAATAATATATATATATTTTTTTTTAAATTTATTTATTTTATGTTTTGAAAACATTAAATATGCACCGTATTAGCATTTTCAAAGAAAACAAACGAAAAGTACTTTTCGAATCTGATACAAATTAAGAAAAGTGCCTCAAAACAGATAATTTTTTTAGTATAAAATCTACTATTTATCACACCATATAGTATGACCATTTAATCGAAAGGTACTAAAACTTCCTTTCACTTAAAAAAAAAATTATGATAAAATCTCAACTGGTTCAAGAGTTATGTTTTTTGCAACCCAAAACTATCCAAGGCGCCATTGTGCGTGGTAGGAAGTACCACAGTAGTGATGCGTGTAAGCTGAAAAAATACTTGAAAGATATATATTTGAAGGGGAAAGTTCTGGAATATTCTTTTCTGCTAAAATATTTATTAGATAAATTAATTTTATTTGTATTAAAATTACAATTATACTTTATGCTTTTGCGTTATTTAAGCGTCTAATTAATGAGTTAAACTAAAAGGTACTGTGTGGTTTTTAATTATCACAAAAGCACTCTTTGAAATGTACCTACCAAAAGAGAGTAATGTGCGTGGGACTCAAGAGAGAGCCAGAAAAAGAGCAGGCGGCTAGGCAGGAACGAGTGGCATGTGTGGAACAAGCCCGAAAGCATAACAACAATTGCTGCTAATTAATAAAGTTGCTCCCACTCGACCTCCGATTGGATGCCAATTACAATTGATATGTAATTATAATTACCAACATCAATCACACTCCAGGCGAGGCTGCAAAGTGAAATGCAAGGGGGAGCCTTAAAGTGGTTTAGCCGGCTTTTCAGAACAATTCAATTCTTAGGCTGTTTGCCGCTTTCAGCTGACCCGAAATTCGTATCTGAAATAGCCAGCGAAAGGAGAGATTTATTGAGCTGAGCTGCGATTCCCAAAAAAATTCACTTGCAGAATGCGTAAAATAAAATGATTTACGAGAGGCTTTTTGTGGAATAACAATGCATAATTTCACCTGCAGGTCGAGCATCTGATAAAAATCGGAAATCTGTAAAAGGGGTTCAAGAAGATATTTATTGATTCATTCATTCGTATATTTATGGCTTAAATGCATTGAACAAATTATTAAAAATCAGATTATAATATAGACATTATATTATATTATATTATATTATATTATTTAAAGGAATTGAACAAAGTATTACAAATCAGAATATAATACCTTAGACAAAGATAAAGTATTATGTCCTGGCCCTTGCACCATTTTGGCTGTCTGTAGCGTAGTAAAATCTCTCATTACATAATTCGATAGGTATTAGTATTACTTCAAGTACTTCCCACCGGTTGATCATGTTTTTGTTGCAGCTTTCTCTGTTATTTACCTTGCGACACCTCTAGATGGCGCTCTCTTCGAACCACAACCAAGTCGAACAAGCTGCAGTTGGAGGTGTAACATGAAGCTAAACTGGCAAAACTGATGGCAGCGAACATGTTCGGGTCGAGTTGGATTTAACCAGTGTTGGCCACCCGTATAAGCAAAAAAAAAGCTAAATATGAAAACAGAATTGCAGAAAACCAAGCGGACTGATTTTTTTATGTAATTAATCGCGGCATAGCTTAATACATTTTTAATTGTTCCCTTTAAACATAAATAAACTCAAAATATGTATATGGTAAAAATCTTTACAAATAAGGCGCCCAGAGAAACAAATTTTTTAAAATCATTCAAAAATCGGGCATGACCGCTTTAGTCTGCAAATACAGAAAGCATTTCTATTTGATATTTATTTATAACTATAATAACACTCTTAAACTAAATAATACATATAATTTTCCAATCAAATTTCAAGGATTACACGTCTTGCCTAAATAAGTTAAACTGATAACACTGCTGCAGGGGTTGTATAGTGTTTGGTCATCTATGAAACTGGCTGTTTGTTCCGGATTCAACATTAAAATGTATCGCACTAAATGTTTTTTTTTTATAAAAATTAATAACGCCTCTTTACTTTAGTATGTCTTATTTAATTTTAGCTATTTTTGGCTATTTTAGTTGGCCGTACAGTTGGCAGCACTGAAGGAATTAACAGAAAAGAGAGCAACAGAATTTGGTGAATGTTATTTACAGAAATGAGAGTAACAGAGTATCTGTATCTCAGCCTGTGAAAAACCTATAAATACGGGTGCAAGATACAAATTTGAAGTTGGCGGCTATGCGGCGGGATGCCCGGAAACCAATAAATTGAAAAAATAAAATTCGTGGCGTGCGTTTGTTACCGTCAATTGCTTACCAACAGGTTCTCCTCAGCGCGGCCAAGTTTGAATTTCGAATGTGAATTTCGTGTGAATTTCGCAAAATTTTGACGGTGGCTAAAGAGCCAAAGAGGCAAAGCTTGATTAATAACCGTTGCCTGTAAGCTAGTAAAAAATCTCAAACATCACCCGCGGAAGTCGAAAAACGACAGTTTCGAACTTGCACGACTACGGCCAATTAAGAACGGTTCGAACCTAAATCCAAAACCAAAACAAAGTGACGCCGAAAGCTTTGTTTGTGTGTTGTGCCATTGTGTGTCGGAGATATAGATTCAGATACAGCGGTATCCTATCCTCCGGGCCTGCTCTTGTTGTTGTTCCTCCGTGAAGTGAGGCGGAGGAGAGAAAGCAGAAGAGAATGTTTTAACTTGTGAGTGTGTGTGTGTGTGCTTGCCAAGTGCAAGAAGCTGTAATTTATAATATATATTTTACCGTATTTTGTGGAAATTAAATTATGTTAAGTGCTCAAATCAGTACGCAGAAGGTGCAGTGAAAAGCGAACGCGGAAAGCGCCTGGAGCAGCGAAACACAAACAAAACTCAACGGCAGGAAGAAAGTGAACCCAAAGGAGGTGCCACCAAAAAATACGGCGCAAAGAGAAGTACGTAAGAGGTGAACCAAAAAAACTGTTTTGATTATAATAAGCGGGGTGCATACATACATGCTCATTTAAGCTGCACAGCGTGTGCGAGTGCTTGGCTTTGTATGCAAACGGTTGACAAAAACAGCAACAACAACAACCAAACAAAATCAACAACAAATTAGGGTGGCTGGACCAGATGACAAAAGAAAGCAAAAAGAAAACAGAGAGCAAACGGCAAAATACGGTTTTTTGGGCCGTTCCAAAAAACAACCCATATACAAAGTAGGAAAGCAGAACCCACAATGCGAAACGAAAACGAAATCAAATCAAAGGCAGAAACCAGCAGAAAGGAACAAAACCAGCAGCAAAAAAACCTCTGCTAGCTTTTAGGCGAATGCCCTCGCAAAGCGCATAAAAAAATAGATTAACCGGAGGCAAAGCAACAAAATAAACAAAAAAAAAAAAACATTCAAATTCTAACCTCTTCGCCGACTAAGCCTCTGCACCGAAACAGAAAAAAGGAATAACAGCCGCATAAAAAACCAAAACATGTAGGGATACTAAGGTCGGAATCTCACGATTCGGCGATACCCGGTATCCTTGGTGCTTTGATTTCATTTCGCTTTATGCGAATCACATTAAGTATCCCAAGAGTGTTCTTATTCAATTAAAAACGATGAGGAACATGTTATGTACTTGCTAAATGATTAAAGAAATGTGCAACTGTAGATGTTTTATCATAGGAATTACTTTTTTAATTAGTACCTTCTCATTTGGTATTATATAAACATTTATTTTACTTTTATAAACATAATTTTTCAATATAGTAATTCTTCTCAGTTTTGTTTAATTTCGATACTATCTTACGGCAGTTTCAGTTAAGATTAATTAATTCTCAAAGTATTTAAATGCTTGCAGATAAATTTTGTTCTTACAAAGATCTCAAAACTATCAAATCATTTAGTTAATTTAATATTTAACTTATAATGAAGACCAAAACCTTGCATTTAAGATATTATCAGCGGTTGCTATACCCCAGAAAGCCAGGTAAATCGACAACAAGTTGGCAACCAACCAGCTGGCAGCGTTAACCGGCCGCTAAGATTTGTGTTCCACTTTACGAGCCTGCTCCTGCAAATGAAGTTGCAGTGGACATCTAATGAACCCGCGTCTCGGATGAATCTGAATGAAAGGAGCGCTCGAGGGAGACCCCTTGAGTTGCCGACACACCTGAAATATTCAAGATACTTTATGGCCATGCCGCAGCTGGGCCAGAAGCATGCCAGACATGCCGCAGGCCATTCCCTCTCGCCCTCGTCCTGCTCCCTTCCGACCATCTACTATATGTAGGTGTAAATTCTGTAGCAGAAAACATTCATTTATGGGACGGGTATATAAGGTTGCGCTTTTTGCCGTCAGCCATCCCTCGACCCTTTTCATTGGGGGATTCCCCCTGGGGCCTTTCAGATTCCTCCGGGGGCTTCTTGCTTCGGTTTTATGAACTTCAGCTGAGCAATTATTAAATATGCAAGCTTTTGCCGGCTTTAAGATAAGCCCAAGCGCCTGTTGGGTGGCGGAAAAGTGCGTTTGCCTCCATTTCGGGGAGCCTCTTTGATGTTTCTGATGATTTTTTGGGGCGGTGAGGTGAAGTGCAAAAAATGCGGGAGACAGGCAAACAAACATTAATTGTAACTGTAAATGGTGTGAAATGAGCGAGTGAATGACTGACTGAATGAATGGCGGAATGAATGGATGCTTAGCAGCGGCTTGAGCGCCTGAATGACTGAATGGATGACACTCGAGTGGAGCTGCCAGTGGCAGCAGCACTGAAAATTGCGTTAAGTGGATGTCATCTCTGGCCGGCGACAATTTTGATGAACTCAACAAAAACACTTGACAGCGGTGGAGATTGCGAGGGTTCGGAGATTGGGGCTAGAGATTGGGAGGCTGGGGTCCGGTGCTGGAGCAGCGCGACGGCCATGCAATAAACGAAATTATGACGCTAAATTGAACTCAAAACGTCCAGAGAGTCAAAGAATAGTCCAGGAAAATATAGTTGGGGGCGCAACGGGTTGGGTTTGGAACTGGGAACCGGGAACTGGGAATGGAAATGGGAATGGTCATGGGGGTTTCGCTTTCAAAAGCATCACCACCACCAGCAACATCCCCTGCCCCCGCGAACCGTCACATTTAACGCGCGAATGAACAGCAATCAGCCGACTGCGGGGGAATTTCGAAAAAAGGGACTGTGGGCATGGCTCTGGACTCGGACTGGGATCGGGATTGGAACTGGTACTGGTACTGTAACTGGGAATCGCGGGACTACAACTGGTTGCTCCGCACCGAGGCTGGAGAGGGTCCAATAAAAGTCAAAATAGAAATGACCATACGGAAGCACTATTTTTGGGGCTGCCTTCACACGGGAATGGTCCACGTCCGCCCTGCGAGCGGAAGGTGAGAATTAAGAAATTAGCGTACACCCAGTACCCATTACCCGGTGCCAGTACCATTGCCAGTACCATTACCAGTGCCCATACCCATGCCCATCAAGCCTCGAGTTGGAGCTGCCAGATGGGAGCCGCTGGAGCTGCTCGTAAATTGCCAGCCGCCGGTGCCGCCGCCACCGCCGCCGCTCACTTTAACTTAATTATATAATTTGTGAGACAGCAGTGCTGGCAAGGGAGACAAACCGACCACGAAAAGGAAGGAAACATCACAAAAAATGTTTTATTCGAAAGGCTTGTGGAAAAATACTCTTTGAAATGCATTATAAATTTAATTTAAAATTTTATTTTTAAAGTAAAGATTTGTTATTACCACAATAACTTTTTAAATTTTTATGAGGGCATAAATTACATATGCATTCGATATAATTATTTCTGGAAATTATAATACTTTCTGTAAAGTGATTTCAATATTTTAATCACTTCTTTTACACAACTCAAAACTTTGAAAATCATAAATACTTCAAGTTTTTCAATAACTCAAGAGATTACTATATATTCGTATTATTTATCAGGCATAATTTACTTCTCTGTATGCATTGCACATTTTCTTTGCAGAGTTGTCATGGATTATGTATATATTATAAACAAACCGGTTTCAAAAGTAGTTCGGGGTTGCATCTCAATATGAATTCAAGTAGAAAAGTTTAAATTGTTGTTTTGGTTTCCAACATTTCCAACTACATTTACCAAGTAAATCGTGTTTCAAGCTAGAAATCCCATGTTTTCTTTATGTGATTGATAAATTCCCTAGTTCTGAGAAGGCACATTCTAAAATTCAATGGACTCCCTCCTTATAGAGCATATTGAAAGAAGCAGGCTTGGCTGCTTTCTGCGGTGCACTGCAAATTAAATGAGCTGAATGCATTTAAGCCCAAATCAGCGCAAGCCGTCGGCTTAGTGACGAGGACAAACCGTGTCTTAAGTGACTCAGCAGGCATCCGGGATCCTGCAGGACAAGCATGCCACCAATCCGCCACCAGCAACGGGCGTGGCTGGAAAAAAGTAAATAATCCTTTAACCACAAAGCAATTATGCAGCACAGCGGCAAAGGAGACACAGACGAGCGACGCGGGCCACAAAAACGGCAGCGACAGCGACGGCACCGGCAACGGCGACATCTTGTCAGCCAGTGAAAAATTACCAACCGATGACGGGGAACGCAGATGCAAGCGCAAAGGGAGAGGGTGGGGCGGGTTGGAAAAGGGCCAGTGGAAGCACACAGGTTGCTGGCAGCAAATTACTTAAATGCCAAGCCGAAAAGTCTGGCAAAAGCAGAAGCTTATGTGAAAATTTAAATTGGCGAGGGGCTGACGAGGGCGAAAGGGTCGCGGAACTCACACTGCGGTCGAGCTGCAACACAGTGGCACATACGAAGGTGGGCAGAGAAATAAGTAAACATTGTATGGACTGTCATAGCTTTTAATTTCACGTCAGACACTGTTGCAGATCTCTTAATTAATTTATGTTGCACCTACACTTTCCAGATGTTTGTGGAATGGGTCTTGAAATAATTGATTTAATTTCGGTATAAATTGTGCCAAGTTTTGGGATTATTTTAAAGAATTTTTGTTCACCTTCTTAATTCCTTGTCATCTGTTACTGTTCAGGGTGGCATTACTCACCTCGAGGGCTATGGAAATAATCCTTTTTGCTTGCTCATCCGTTTGCCCATATAGCGGTCAGCTAATTCCGGGATTAATTATCATTTCTGAGCCCAATAGGGTGTTGTATTTGAGGTGAGATTATCTATGCCTTGCTGAGTTATGACTGGCTTAGGACTTAAAGGCTTTGCTTGCTACATCTGGAATATTCCTCATGGCTTTGTTGTCTAGGAATTAATTAGGAACCTCAGTATGTTAATATATTACCTTATATATGAAAGACTAATGTCAAGTTTCTCTGTTACTTTTCCACAGTGCACGCACATGAGAAGCCAACTAGATTCATTGACTCTACATCTAGCTTATCACTACTCACTTACCCCCAGTTAGCCGGTGTCTTTGTCATTTCCCACGATGCTGGGCCATTTCAAGCTCAGGTTGCACTGCCATTGGCCAGTTGTGCGCTTTTGGTGCAGAGGCTAAGCGCTTTCCTATGCCTTCAGAGCCAGTACCAGTGCCAGAGCCAGATCAGAGCGCAATTGATGGCCAACTGCTCAGAGCCTTTAACCCGCCTTAGCCGCAACATGACAATTGAGAAAGAGGAGACGAGGCGGAGAGTATAAGTAAAGGGAGGAGGAGCCATGGCCAGACAGAGAATAGGACCCTGCCGGACCCTGTCGAATGTGTCCAGCTGTGTCTGTTTACATGGCAAGAGCTCTTTAGCAACCCGTCGTCTGGTCACTGGTCGTTTTATGTTCTTCTGGCCTTTAGTCTGGTCTCGACTGCGCTTCAATTTGCGCCTCAGACGGGTGTTCCGGAGGAATGGGTCTTGCATGGGTCTGGCTGTGGTGGTGGTGCTGCTGCTGAGGTTTCCCTGCGGGCTCGGTCAGCCGGCCAGACCGTTGGACGACCTTTCGACGGGGTCGCGGATTTACATTTGTTGCTGGCCCCGGCGCCAACTCATTCATAAAAACGCACGCAAAGTCAAGCGCTGCAAGTCCCAAGGTTGGCCCTCTGCCTGTGGTTTTTCCACCCTTCACCCCCCCCACATTTTTCCCCAACTCCCACTGGCTCGCCATGTGCCCGGGCTTTTGTGCAGTTAAGTGCTTAGTTGCGTGTAACTTTACACTGTTTAACAAACTCACTCGCTCACCACACAGTGAGTCAAAGGAGTTTATGAAAAAACGAATGCTGAAAGGGGGTATAAGGGTTAGAAACAGTGGGAGTTAGGGTGTTGAAAGTGCAGAGGGAGCTCTAGTTTACACTAGGCAACTTTCCCCTCTAAAGTAAGTGTGACTTTTTCGTATATGCTGCATGCAAATATGGAGAAAGTACACTAGTAAAAAATTGGTTTAAAGGGGCCTTAATTTTAAAGAAATTATTTTTTTTTTCATAATTTCATCAGCACGTGTAATGAGTGTTTAAGGGGTCTTCCTATCTGTTATCTGAAATTTATAAATTAATTCATTTTTAGCTTTTTGTTGAATCCCAATGTTTCGATTTTTTTATCAGTGCCCAGCAGGACATTTATTAAAGTTAGTTAAGCCAGCAGCTGAGTGTGTGAGCATGGGTGGGCCAAGAGTTAATTACGATTCCTCTTTACTTTGTTAAACACCTGGATGCCTCGCCTGAAATCAAATAAACTTAATGGTGGCCATAAGAGGGAAAAATACCTTGGCAACAGAATGTGTAGAAGCCGGTGCTCCAGGTGATGCTGGGGAATAAAAAACACTCAAGTTGATTCCGCACATTCTAAAAAAGGGGTACGAGGAAGTTGGGTAGCCAAGTAAACAAAAGCAAACATTGCGTGCCAAAATTCCGGAAATTTTTAAGAGTCACAGCATGTGTAAGCTGAATTTTTACAAGCAGACACACACTCTCTACACCCCTTGTTCAGGTCCCAACCCAAAACTCGCAACCCTCTGCGCCATGTTTCCTGTCTAAGTGCTAAATTGAAATTCCAAAATTAAGTAATTTCTCCCAAGGGCAACTTCTGCTGGAAATCTTTGCCAAATACTCACAGAGTGGGCGTGGCCGGCAACGCCCCCATAAAAACAGCAACGACTACAACAACCTTAGGAAAATAAACAATAAAAACGGCAACAACAAGGCAGGCCAATGAGTTGCACTAATAGTTTGTGTGTGGAAGAAGCTGCCTTCGGTGGGCACATAAAAGAAAATCCGAAAACTGAGAGAGAACCGACAGCAACGGCATCAACATGAGAACAAGCTGTAAAAATTATAGGGAAATAACAAACGACACACACATAAGTATTCTGTTACGGACATTAAAGCTAACGCCCAGATTGGTTGTAGCTAGTGACTCGCATCATTTAATCCCAAACTAGACGGCCGACATAAAAGTGCCTGGCAGCTGAGAGACACGAGGAGTTGCGTAAAGTTTGTAACTGGCATCGAGAATTTAATAAAAACGGCAAAGTTTTTAAACAGAGGTTGCTTTTAGGGTAGGAATTTAATTAATTTAATAGGATTTGTAATATATAACAGTTCTATTCAACCTCTACTCATTCGTGTTCAAATCCCCCTTTTGCTTACATTGCAATTCAAAGAACTAGCTCAACACTCCTCCGAATGCAAGTCCTTATTTGGGTTAAGCCAGTGGATCCTTAATCAAAATCGAAATGGCTCTGCAACACTTTCAATGTCTACTCTGTCTTCCAAAATCGAAAGTTTCCCAATTCATTCCGCCTCGCCATTCTACCCACTTTTATTCCGAACATTGTCGCCTTTCGTCGTCCTGTTTCAGTTAACTTCAAGGAGCTGCTACTTCAGCTTCCTCTATATTTTTCAATTTAAATGATGGAGCAGCCAAAGGAAAAAAAGAAGAAAATAAGCCAAGACGAAAGAAGGAAATGACGCTTCACACTCGAGGGCGGGGGTTCCGGGTCCTGACTGCCAAAAAATAAAAAAAAAAATGAATTGAGGCAAAAAAAAAAGGAAAAAGGGAAAAGGCAAAGGGGGAAACTTAAACACTTCTTGCATTTTTCTTATGGCACGACAACTATTTATTGCCTCGCCCAAGCCCCAGACGAAGCTGTCGAGGATGCCATGTTGTTGCTGCTGTTGCCACTGATGTTTACTGTTGTAGTGGCAACAACAAAGTTGTTTGATATAGCCGACGGCAGGAGCTCCTACACCCAAGAAAATGGCCAGAACAAATTCTTAGGCAAAGAGTGGGCCAATAGGAAATTAGTATTAGTTAAGGATTAGCCAAAGTTAGTCGAATTCTATTGGAGTTGTCTCTATGGACTCTATAAATAAGGAAATTACGCTGGGAATATTGTTGTTTAATTTTGATCTCTGCTTAAACGGGTTTCCCCTGCTTCCGCTTATAATTCTCAAGTACTTATTTGCTGTAAGAAAAGAGGATTTTTAGTTACTGCTACAATAAATTCTCTTGAGTGTACTGCTTGTAAATCTGTTGTATACGGATGGGAAAAATCTAGTTTTAATATACGAAAATTTCATACTATGTACAATTAAATATTTTTAATATGCAAATTAGGCCTGGAAATATTATGGTTTGTATACCAACATTTTCCGAAGTGCACTTTCTACAACCATTTCGGATGTGGACTACGATGATGATGACGTTTGGGGGATGGCCAATGATGGTGTCGGGCGATGGTGATGATGAAAAATGCACATGTGTTACTAACGGCCCGATTATTTTTATTGTTTATTTACTTTGATTTGGCTCTTTTGCTCTTTGTGTGCTGTTTGCCATCATGTTCATGTTTTTATTTGCCACGACCCGACCCGTGGCCATGTTCCTGTACGGGTTATTCGGGTTCTGGGTATCGGGCTTTCGGGGTTTTTTGCTTCTGGATCTCGGGTTTGGTTTGCGCATTTGTGCGTAACGAATAAATTTAGCAAAATAAATAAGGACAATAATCCCTTTGAATGCATTGCAATTGAGCTTTTTACAGCCATTGACTATGGGCTCCGCAACGCCCCAAGTTCACAGATGTACAGACGTACGTGTGGCACTTAACTCAACATTGTTGGCCTGGCTTAGAAAGCTTTTGCCTCTTGGCCAGGAGAGGATTCCATTCCGTTTTTGCGGGTGAAAAGACCAAGGTCCAGCGTGTAGAGTCGGCAGATGCCATTCAATTTCTGGATTGATTTGCATTTCAATTCCAAATCAAATTTTTCAATTGCCCGCACACACTAGCTCGCACACTCTGCATCAATATGTGTGCTAAGTGGCTGTCCATACATGCACACACACACTGACACACACACATCGGCTTAATTCAATTTGCTATGGAAAGTGTTGAAAAAATTCATAGCATACTTTATAGCGATGCTTGACCGAATCGAGTCATCGCACTCATGGCACTCGCACTCGCACTCGCACTCGTACTCGTACTCCCCCTATAATTGACAAAAGCTGCGCTCCATGTTCTTTGAAATTTGAAATCAATTTATTTTATATTGAGTTAGCTGGTCCCCATCCACGAAATAGCATTAACCTTTGCCAGCAGCTCTACATTGTGTAAAATCGAAATCGATACGACAGTGATGCTGAGCGTTGGAGGGCCGATCGACGGGGCCCTTCGGCAGCCAGCCAATTGCAGTGTCAGCGCAAAAGTCAGCCACTGAGTGCCGGCCCCCCTCGCGCCACAAAACTCGCATGCTCTTATTTGTTAAATTAAAAGCTTCTCAAATGCACACTGGTTCTAGGTATATTCTAAAAAAGGATCCTCTTTTTTGGATATAGAAAGATTGGTCTTTTATTGTTTAGTAAGGCAAAGTCTATGTTATACAACTTCAGGCGAAAGGAGAAATACTTCTAGAATAATTTTACTTGAGCATTATATTTTATATACTTTGTTCATGAAGTATACAGAATTGTAGTGACTGCGTTTTTCCTTCAAAATATTTCGTACACATTTTTTTGTGATAGAATTAATATAAAAATGTAATTGCTTATTTTATTTGGAAGCTGGATATTACATTCACAATAAGGTCCTCTAATTTAAGGGCTAATTGTTATTAAAATTTAAGTTGAACCAGTGTGCACTGCCATGCAATTGTTATTGCTGTCCGGACGGCGGAATCATCATCCGGCTGCTCATCATCATCGTCATGCTCATCGTCGTCTTCATTGGCCATTATTGGCTCCGGAGCGCACAAGACTTTCAATTAGTTTTATTAGGGTGTTCCAAACATTCCATTGACTCGAAATCAAGGGGTGAGCTGGTGAGTGGTTGGGGGGGATTGGTGTGGAGTGTGGGGCATGGGGGTTCAGCTGTGGGTTCATTGTTGTTTTCGGCCCAATGCTTCTGTTTGATATTGGCCTTTTGACTTTTATGCTTTTTTTCGGTTTTGGCGCAATTTTTGTTTTGTGGTTGCGGCGGCTCCTGCTTTTGGAGAAGGAAGTGATGAGGCTGGTGGGGTGAGTGGGGGCTTTTTCGGTTGTGCGATTGTTTTTGAGTTTTATTGGAGCTCAGCTTATTGTTGTTTTGGTTGTTAGGCGCATGGTTGCGCAATGCCAACGCACCGTGAAATTTTATTTATAATGCCCGGCCTGTATGTGCGGAAGCATTCACGTTTCATTCATGTTCATGCAGCAATTATGGGCCGCACAATGAGTCAGCGAAAGGGAAATATTTTGAACTTTACAAACAAATACAAATACAAAAGTCAATTGAGGCAATTATATAAAATAGATGAAACGAGAAGGAAAACTAGAATGCAAGTTTATAGATATCTTTCTCAAAACGAACCTTAAACTTGTCTGATTATTAATGTAACAGTTTTGGGCTGACTTAAATCTCTTAGCAAAAACATTCTTAAATTTATGTTACATTTCTCCTCGTAAAATCACTTATAAATAATTAAGTAATCTCTTTAATTATTCTTTAATAATAGTTTTCAACTTTTTTGAAAAGTTCTGCCAGCCCTGCCCGTATCGGTCAACTTTTTGATACTTTTAAAACTGTTGTTTTTTTCCGTCCAAGTTGTAAAAAAGTTCCCAAGCTCATTTCATTTCTCTAAAGAGCATTTCAGCTCCGCACTCTTCCCCTCCTCGTCGTCCATCGCTGCCCAGTGCTATAATTTCCACTTTATGACTTTTGTATTGCCAAACGCCGCTGTCCCCGCCCCTGGATCTTATCCCCTTCGCCTTCGGTTGGTGGCATGTGGGGCAGAGTTGAAGGCAACAAATGTTTTTGACACGACAAGTCTATGGGTCAAATGGGTGAACCCTCCCCCTCGGTGGATGAATTTTTTTGTTTCTTGTTTTTTGCATGATTTTTTTATTTTATTTTATTTTTTGTCACTGGCGGCTGCCACCTCCCCACCCGCAGCTACTTGAGCTAGAAAAAAGTTTTGTGCGAAAAAGTTACGGTGGCCCGAGTCTTGCGAGGATCTCCGGTTGCCTTGGCTGCGGGTTCAGCACGGCTGCTTGAACTTCCGAGCCAAGTTAGGACCGAGTCGAGCCTGGCTGATTATTGAAAATGTGGCGACACCGCCGACGGTCCAGTTCGCACATAATTCAGGGCGGAAATATACAGACATACGTATATATTTGGCATTCGGTTGCTGGGAGAGGAAAGTTTTTGCCCCAACTTTATTTTTCACTTTTCTTCTCGTTGCAGTTGGAAAGTGAAGGCCCAGCTAAATAAGTTGCAATGTAAAGAGCCCTCCGAAAGGACGAACAGGACTTGTCAACGAGCTGTAGAAGCAGCTGCCACTGCAACGATTGACAGGACAAAAACAAAGGGCGCTAGGACTTCCCGCTCGAGTGGCACAAGTTTTCTCGGATTTTTCCTCTCCTTTACGGCCCTTCCTCCCTCCCTCTGCGGAAAACATCAGCAACGGGGCGCAATGTGCTGGCCAAATACCGAAGTCGAAGAATAGAAAATCACTCGCCGAAAAAAAAACATAGCGTCAAAAAAGAAGGAAAGAAATAAAAGCGTTAAAAAAAGAGCAAGGACTGCGGTGCAGCATATGTGTTTTTCAGTCCGCTTTCTGTGATGCCACAAGGACACAAGGACACTTCAAGTGACAGCAACATTCGCGAGTTTTTCGTTCGCCAAGAGTCTTCCATCTAGGACGCAGCAGGAGCAGGAACAGCAGCATGCGCAAGCACAAAGCGCCGCCCAGCGGCAGTCCAAGGACAATGCCCCAGGACACGGCTTCACAATCGTCGGAGGAGGCAGGAGTCGGGGAGTCCCCCACCAACGGGGAGGCTCCTTTGCTGCTGGGCCACCAAGCCCCAGCCGATGCCACCGCAGCAGCAGCAGCAGCTAGTCGCCTGGCCCCGCCCCTCTGTCAGCCTCCCAACATCAGTGGCAGCAATTCTGCCGGCAAGGAGCGACCGCGTCCCTCCGTCCGGTTCGCCTCCCTGCTGCACGTGGCCAGCTACGTGCTCTGCCTGTGCGCCTTCAGCTTCGCCCTGTACGGCAACGTGCGGCAGACGCGGCTGGAGCAGCGGATGCAGCGCCTCCAGCAGCTGGACGCCCGCATCGTCGAGCTGGAGCTGCGTCTCGAGCAGCAGCAGCTGCTCCACTGGCCCGCTGACCAGACGCAGATCCTGGCCAGCAGTTCCGGCGAGAGTGCCGCCAGCAGCAATGGCAGCCAGCAGCACCTGGCGTTGCACGTCCGACGGGAGCTACACCGCCTGCGCCGGGACGTCTCGCACCTGCAGCTCACGCGCCGGCAACAGCGACGCCAGGCGGCGGAGGCGGCGGCAGCGGCCAGCATCGAAGGTGGATCCGGTAATGGCCAGTGCCAGTGTCAAGCAGGTGAGTTTCCCTCAGTTTATTTAAATATTTGATAGCAATATTTAAAGTAAATCTTTTATTAAATATTTAAGAAATACTGTGTAATTATCGAGTTACTAATACACTTGGTTAACCCTCCTTTGAGTTTAATTTGAGGGGATCAAATCCGGAATTTAGCTTTAATAAGACATCCTGTCGCCACCGCTGACAAGCGTTTCCCTTGCCAACTTATTGGGATCTCCTGTCAATTTGACAGCCACATTGTTGGCCATGAACCCGCCTACATTTGCGGTCAGCGCGCAATTGGTCAGAAAATGTCAGACGCAGCCACACACCATGGTGGTGGTTTGTGTACACCCACCGCCTGCCCACATACGCGGGCAAGTCAACAAGTCGTCGTTGTGACCGTCTATGTAAGCTTATTGTGTCCCTGAGTTTGTGTGTGTGTGTGCGTGGCGTGTGGGCCACGAAATTTAATTATTTGCGTCCGGGCCAAATTTATGGCAGTTTAGAGATTTCATTAATTGGAAAAGTGTTTTCCCAACCGCCCCACACATAAGCGAGGGAAAGCAGAAGCCGAGGGGAGTTGTTGTGGGACAGTCTGGGTTTATTGGGAAAAAGGTGGCGATGCCTCGCCCTCTTTTGTGAGCATAGTGGCCCAGAGCCTCGGTTCTTGCCAATTTTTTCTGGCGAGCTTTTTTCCTGCTTCCCTTCCGGCTTTTCTTTTGGCAGCCCGTCTCTGGTGACATTACCGAAACTTTGATTATTCGGGGATTAGCAGAGCACTCCCCAGCACACACACTTGCATAAATAAAGGCAGGCACTGAGAGAAAATGGGTCTTATAACGTGTATAGTTTGATTAGGATTGAAAAATGGCATATAATTATAAAGGAAAACCCTTGCTTGCGTCGCAAATAACTTGAAATTCCTTTAAAATGGTAAACTGTTTAATATTCAATGCAACTTTAATTCCACTGTTTATTTATATTTAAATATTTTATAAAGGCTTTGCAAATCCTTTCTGAATTACGTTACACTGATCCTTCTCTCAGTGCTTAGAGAGTGGGAGCTGGTGCTCATGGCTGCCAGTTCGCCTTGTGGTTTGCATAAATTTCGCTTAAAATACTTTTTGAAAACTTTTGCGACACTCACAACGCACGCTGCTCCTGCTCCTGCTGCTGCTGCTGCACAAGCCCTCTCCTTGTACTCGCCCCTGACCTTTGGGAGATGTACATAGACGACAGATGTGGGTGGGTGGTTGTAGCTTCGCCCTTGGAAATGCTCTGCTGCCTGCCACCATTTGCCAGTCTGGTCGTATTAACGCAATTTGTCTTGACACTCGCACAATTAACTCACCCGCTAAGCTGCCGGACAAACTTTGCGGCTAATCCGGAGTCCTTTGCATGCATTGAACTCACGCTGGCCCCAAGGAGCAGGAGCAGCAGGACGAAAAGCATATGACGCATACGCATACGGACCAAGGGACAGTAAACGCCGGGCGCAATTATTTAACAACTTTGGCAATTCCAGCAGGGGAGCCTCCAGACGAGATAGGACAAAAAGTTTTATAATCGATGCGCTCGCAGGTCGAAAGTTTTCCCTCGGTCGAAGTTTCTTTTCAAAGTCACTGCATATAAATAAATTTCGCCCACTCAAAGAGGCCGCCTCATTCCTGGCTGACGCCCCTCCTCGAAGCCGAGGGACTTGATAAGCGCGTGCCAGCCTTTTCACAACTCTAAGCCATGTACAATAAATCAAAGCAGCTGCGGGACGGTGGCAGGACTTGTCACTTATCCTGCTTATCTGGAGCGTAGACGATGCGGCAAAGTCATCATCGGCAAAGTCTGGCTGCTTTGCCAAAACATTCCAGAGACCAGATATGCAAGCTACCAAATTGTTGTCCTCCCAAGGATCCCGATTGGCTGCAGAGTTCATGTCAAGGACATTGCAGCTGTGGCTGCAAAGCCAAAGGATATGCCGGCGACTGCCGCATTCCGATTAAGTCGATTAGTTTTCGGTTTTATCGACGTTTTCCCCCAGTTTTGCAGTTCGGAAAATTGATAAAATTAGTGCGCCAGCAGTTGAGAGTGGAGTGCAGTGCAATGGCATCGAAAGGAAGCATTAAAAGCAAGCCCACATTTTCAGATGCCAAATGGAAGTGGCTGAACAGTGGAGCAGTGAGTGAAGGTGTAGTGAGTCTGGAGATGTCCACTTAAAATAATAAATAAATATTAAGTGCCATTGAGGTCCATTCAGTAGCTACTCATGTGTATGAAATTTTAGTGGATTTTAAAGCGTTTAAATTTAAAATGTGAATTCTGGCAAAAACAATCTAAAATGTTCTGGTAGAAAAAAGTCTGCATTAAATGTTTTGATTTTTTGTAACATACGTTAAATGTGAATATAATTATCTCTGAATTTAATAGATATATTTTGGAACTAATTTAAATAAAACAACAAGCAGATAATTAAATCACATCACATTTACTCTAAAATTAACAGGGTTAGATATGCACAAATCACAGAAAGACCAGCTGTGATCAAGTAATAACTTAATTAGCTTTAAGAGAAATTAGAAACATAAATCAGGAAAAAAATGAAATTTAAATGAAAAATCTAGTGCTCTTAGGGGGTGAAAGATACTTTTCCGTTGGGAACTACAGCGAGCTGCAGCTTAATGTTGCCAGCTTTTCGTCCTTCATTTTTTATGAGCATACTAATTTTTAGCATTCCGAATTTATGACGTTTCCCATGGTGCAGCCACAACACACACACACACACACTCGGGACATGGCTTGTCAAACTGCAAATGACATTTGGCCACTTCTCATCCGCTCGCATCCTGATGCATCCTAACGGCTCCGTGGCTCAGAGTTTCCGAGGGTTGAAGCATCGGAGTTTAGGTAACGTTACGGATACACGGGTCCTGGGGTCCAGCACGGACGTCTGTCCAGCTGAAAACCCTCAATTTATCATTGCCGAGCGCAAAATCCACTTTAGCAGCCAGAGCAGCGAGCTTCGTTGGCTGCGTGTGACATTTTGCAAAGCCAAAATATGTAGAACATGCCACAGAGACACATCCAGATGGACAGGGATGAGCACTAGGATGAGCCTGGGGATGGGGATGAGTTCGAGGATGACGACTCCACAACAGACACTCACCACGTACCACTCACTCACTCACTCACTCACTCAGAGCGGCAGTTAGGGAAAATGGCATATGAACTATGGAAATTCCCAATTAGGTTTTAATGCGTACAAGTGCTTTTTATTCAGTGCAATTTCTCACAGGGCCACAGACTGCCAGGATGAGTGGCTTCTGGTGTGGCTGCTTCTCTAGGAATTCTGCTCACGATCCGGATCCAGGGTAGAACTCTGGCACAGCCCGCAAACATTCATCCCCCGGTGTTTGTGTCTGTTGCGTTTATTTGCCAGTCATAAATTTCAATCACGTTGCCTTGTCGGGGATAACACCGAGTGGCTATACTCCATATATCAGCTATGCTCGCCTGATTCTCGACGTTTCCCTGCATATGCTGTTCTGTCTGGTAGCACCTGCCAGTCCCTCATCGACTGAACAGAGCCAAAAATGTGCTTTGGAATGATTTTGAATTTAAGGGAGAGTCTTTGACTTAAGTATTTATTCTACGTGAGAGTCAAGCTGTTCAGAATTCCACAATAATGTTGTGAAGAATTCACAACATATATTTAACATTTCTTAAACACTATTTAGATTTCATTCATTAAATATATTTTTCATTAAATCACGACACCCTGCTCTTTTTATTCCTGTACCTGGCCATGCAGTTGTTTAGGGCGTGCCAAAGCAGCAGGAATGGTAAAGGTATCCCTCCATATCCTGGTCCCTCGAGCGTGCCCAAAAGAGGCTTGTGTGTGGTTTTCGGACCACAGGGCACACCGCCGCACCACACCTCGAACCGGAGGGGAATTGGGATTGGGTTCCCAGTATCGATTGACGCTGTGCATCAATTGATTTCCTTTTCGTTTTCAATTTGCCAGGGACATTTTTGTTTATGCTCCTTCGCCGGCCATCGGCCGGTCGTTAGTTCGCTGTGTTTGCTTGGTGTTTTGTTGCTCGTGTTTGGCAATTTGTGACTTTGCGTGACTTTTGGCTCACCTGCGTGGCCACCGCGCCTTGATTGCCATTTAAATGGCGCGCTAATAGGCCAATAAACCATTTCGCTGCACAAAGGATATCGGCAGTGAGCCAAACTGAAACCGACACCGAAACAGACCCCGCGCCAGCAACAACGGCAACAACAGCAACATTTATTAATTAGTGAGAAAAAATTAATGCGCAACTGTCATCATTACTCCTGCCCCACGGACGACTGTCTGCCCTGGCGGGGATCGGGATCTGGAACTGGCGGATATGGCCTGGGTCTGATGTTTCCCCCACACATATCCGCACACAGAACACCCTCGTTGGCCATCGCCGGCCACATTTGTTGACAAATTTATTTGTCGTGTGCCATGCCGACACCACGCCCCTCCCCAGCCCCCAGCCACACTTTGTTTTATTTTATTTTATTTGTGGTTCCATCGTTCGGCCAAGAGCCATCCCATCGATGTGCGTGGCCTGGGGTTCGGCATTCTTTTGGTGGAGAAAAAATGCTATTAAAAATATCACAAGAGCCCTGGCAAGCCGAGCAAACTAAAAGAGAGAAATAAAATAAGGCAAAATACATTCATTGGCAAAACCAAACACAAAAAGAAGCAAAGGCAACAGAAATGAATTACCCAGAAGAGGAGGCAAGGAATTTCATAAATTTCATCTGATTGCGTTGCGGATTTATGGGTACGTAGTACTCCATATAGGACGTCAATGTGTGTGTCTCTCAGCGGAGGCTGACTTTTATTTTTGGCACGTAATGCCACTTTTTTTCCCATCCACATAGCCATGGCCGTCGGCCTGCACTGGGATCATTTTAATGAGCCAAAAATGTAATTTGTCTGACTGGAATCTTTTAAGCCTGTTAGCTGGGTGAGTTCATTTAAATTCAAGAGCGCTCGAAAGTTATTTTTTATGGCCAGCGCGGCTGAAAAGATTGCAATTGGAGGTAATGTTCAGTGGGACATAAAAGAGTGTGGAAATGGCTGTTAAATTATGTGGGGGCAATCGATTTGTTTTTTATTGGATTTTATTTGGGCATATTTTACATTTATTCTTGGATCTGTTATGGAACATTGAGTTAAATTCATGAATTACTTACAAGTCTTATTTTTAAGCTTTAATTATTTTCCATTTATGTTTAATCTCTCATATAAATATCCCAAATAGCTTCCAGCTCTGACATATCACCGCAGATTAATAAACATTCGCTTCGGTTTTCGGCTTATCCCCAAAATACATTTCGTGGCCATAAAACTCACTGTCAACATTCGCCCCACATCTGTCAGGGGAAATTACAATTTCAAAAACGAATTAATTTATTAGAGTCTTTTTCTGGCATTTGTTTCAAACTGGTGATAACTTAATTAGCGAGATGATAAATTAATTAATATAAAATTGGAATGTGTGGGCTGGAGAATTAGGAAAATTTACCATGTAATTCGGTAAGAGCCGAAATGAGGGAGCTTGAACCACCGCTGGCTGTGCATTTCATTATACAGCCACTTAGCTGGAATTTCCCCACTAATTGTCCATATCCACACTCCAATTTCCCATTACGCGGCCACTTTTAGGAGCGCAAATTAGTCTTCGAGTTAAGCTGGCACTGACATTCATTTAGCGTTTGCTTCGTTAGCTAAAACACCGTTAGCTGTCGGCCAAAAAATAACTTGCTAATTAGGTAACAAAACTTGGCAAAAGAATGACAGAAACAGATACCGAGGGATGGGGGAGAAATTCAGGGAACTGGAGACGGGGGCATTCTGCACAGCCTCTGATGTATCATCAATCAAGTGGAATCCCAGCGACGTCCAATCTGACAGTCCGTGTCCCTGTCCTGTCTGTCTGTCTCCTCGATATCTGCGTGTGAGGGTGTGTCCGGGGTTCAATCAACCATCCAAAATACTGGGGATACAGGTACAGAGTTAGAGATACAGTTACTGATACACCGAAAGAAATCGAAAGATTAAGTTTGTGGTGTAAATATGTATTTTTCTTTGAAGACTTTACAGATTAGTTCGAAACTGAGGCTTACTTTCGTGTGATATATAAAGAAGTCTTAAGTCTTAGGTTGGATTGTACCTAAGGTTAGCTCAGTCTACCTTCAGTCCTAGTAAATTTGAGAAAATACTATATAAAACATCTTTTTTAAAAGCCCCAATCTCTATAAAAGCAGAGTCCTCTCTAGTTTATTTTTCTGTCCGTGCACCGGTTCGAGCTTATGGGTTTGTATGCCTGTGCAGCTGCGACCGGATCTGCAAGTGCCTGCTTGGCTTTTGGCTCTGGGTTCGTTTCAGTTTGGTTTATTAGCCGCATATGCTTGGATTTTCCTTTGCTCCGGCTGAAAAGCTATTCCAGGCACCGAATTGGTAGCTGCTGCGTAAATATTTCAGCCGAAAACTGAAATTTATTCGATTTTTTGGCTTGCCGGCGATACAGTTTCTGGGAGTTCCTGGTATGGGACAGCGAGTAATGGTGGACAGATTTCATTTTTATACATTTACGTGATTTTCAACGACAATTCAGCGAGTACGGCGACAACGACAACAGCGATGACGACGCACATGCTCCAATTTCAACCCAAACTCACGTACGCAGCGTCCGATGGCGCAAAATCTGCTTCACTCCACCCAGCACTGCTCCACTCTGCTCTACTCCACTCCATTCGGTGTGGACTGGGACTGGGATTGCGACTGGAACTGCGGCTGCTTTATGATTTATTGCCTTGACACTGCCTGCGTGATGCCGCCTCTGTTCCCGGTTGCTCTGGTCCCAATCCCCGCTAGCCGTCGTTTATTTAAGCCATCTCTTTGTTTGTCTGACTGACTATCCGCAATACAAACAGGGACAGGGACAGGGACAGGGATAGGAACGGGGACCTGGACTGGCACTATTCGTCGCCCAGGATTTGCCGGGACTATGGCACGTCATGTCCTCCGCCGTCCTCCGTCCTCCGTGCTCACATTTAGCGATAAATACAAGTTTTATGATGGATAATAAATGGCTTCATTCGCGTTGACAAATAGTCTGCCTTCATTTGTTTTTCCCATTGTGTCTGTCGGTGTCTCCGCCGCTAGCTTTGTCTTTGTTTACGTTTTTCCTGCTCCTGATGAAGCCCCAGCTTCCGCCCGGAGCAAAAAGCTGAGCGGAAGGAAAATCTGGAGTCGAAGGCGGGGCGCCCGATAAAGATGATATATGACGGTTCCGGCTGGCTGACACTCTTCAAGTTCGCGTGGCCAAGTGGGTGGATTATGTTTTCAGTTTGGGATTAGCAATTACGCTTATAAATAGAATTTCCCTCGATTTATCAAGCATTTTTTCGCTTTGCCTCGATTCGTTTCCGTTCTGTTCCGTTCGGTTTGGTTTTGCTGGTCCTGCAGGCTATAATTTTGAGCGTCGAGTTTATTGCATCATTTGAAAATTTGAATATGCCACCCAAAATGATAATGATAGACAATCAGCCGCACCCTGCACAAGAATGAGTGTGTGTCCCTGTGGATTTTATGGCTAAATAATTTAGTTGCCTTTTATGCGGCATTCATTAACATTTTCCCAGGCAGACACACAGCATAGACACACGCATTTAGACAGCCACCGAGTTATTCATTTTCAATTTTCGACTATTTATGCAAATGAACCGGGGCCTGTATGCATAAAAGCCGAAAATGTCATCATTTTACCATTTTTTATGCTCGTTCAAGCGCAAAATATCACTCATACGCCCCGTGGCGAGGGCCAAGTACGGCTCATTAGGCCGCCAGAGATTTCTTTCTACGCCGCATTGACTCCTCCGTCCCGTCCCGTCCGGTTTATCTGCTCTGGCACCGACTTTGGCTTTTTATTTCTATTTGGCATCTTTTAATGTTTCAATCAGATGAAAAATGAAAATGAAAATCAAAACCCCCATCAATGTCACAGGGTCGGTCGTCGCCGCAGTCGTTTCGAGTGTTTTACAATCTGGTAACACAATCTGCTTGTAATGACGCCGAGTCTGGAGTCAGCTTGCTTCTCACTGCTCCCTCCTCCCTCCTCCATTCTCAACCAAAACAAAAAAATCAATCTTGACCGCTTACCAGTCACCCATATCCATTTCGAAGATTTTCTCTTGGCCACTGCCTTTTCCCCCTCACTCCCATCTCTCTTCTCGTGATTCGCCTGCTTAGAAATTAATTGCTTAGACCGATTTGACGGCGTCGACATTCTTACAAATCACAATCGATCATTGTCGAATAAGCGAAACGGAGAAAACCTATATATATTAATCGCTCAAGAAAAGAAGAAACTCCCTGGCGGTCTTGGGTTCGCCTTCTTGTTCATGCTCGATTGCTCGTTGGTTATAATTAAATTTTCCTCTGTTCTTGATTTTTTACATCTTTTCCCAGAAAATTCAATAAAATTTCTGTGTTAAAAGCATCGATTCCCCGGCGGATTCGGACGGACTGAGAGTGGGAGTGGGGGAGCCCAAGTCAATAGCCATTCCAATGCTACTGTGCGTGATGGCTGGGGCATGAGTAATTGGTCCAGAAGGGGAAGAACAGGGATCTTTGCCGGGGACCCTTGCTCAGTCCGTGCTCAGGAATAGGGTGACAGTTGAAAGGAGTTGCACTGGACATGGAAAACGGGTTTTGCTGCACTTGATGGTGATAAATTATGGTCTATAAATAGTGAGACCTCGGGGGCTCCGAGGTTTTTGCATATATGCTGGGAACAATACATAACTCCGGAGGTTTTCTTTATCTTTAAATTTCATGGTTGCCCTGGCTGCCCGGATTCAATTGAAATTCGATCCAGCCAATCTCGGGCAGATAAGACCCCGGTGAGATCTAATTTCCTCAGATGAAAGCGGAGAAATAAAACTATTCTCATGGAAACGTTCGAATTCGATGGGAAACTCACTTATCTGGAGCCGGAGAAGGAGTTGCAGCGTCTTCCGCCTGTGTGAGCCGCATCAAAGCGAGTGTTTTCCCATCGCACTTCAACCCTTTCCTAATGGAGTGGCAACAATTGCCTTTCCGGATGGATGGGGCAGAGTGGTGGCGGAGGGGTGGCGGAGGGGTTCTTTTGTCATCGGAACGAAAGATTCGTGCTAAAACTCAATCAAAAGTGTCGACGTTTGTCAAAGTACCCCTGTGTCTCCCCTGCCCCTGCCCAGACCCTTTTCGCGGGCTGTGCAATTAAGTTGAGCTCTGCTCTCTGTGGGTTTTTCCTTTTTGCTTGTCTGGCGCGCCTTGTCTGGCCTTTTGCATTTGCATTTTGGCCCAAAACGCGTTTCTGCCAGGCAGGCAATGTGGTTAGACCACCGCATCCGCGGCCTCTGCCATCGCCGCACAATTGGAGCGCTTCCAAAGCGTTCCTAAATCTAATCAAAATGCGACTGTGTTGTCGTCGTTGTCGTTTGTCGCCTGTTTACCAATCACTGACGCCTTTCTTTCGCACTCGGCCTGCATTGCCTACTCGTTTCGACTCCTCTCGATGCATGCAGAGAAATTGGAAGGCAGAATTTGGAATTTAAATATTAAATGTAAAAATTTAAGAAAGCAACTTGATAACTGTTAGAATACTCTGAGTTTGGTAGTTGAGATTATGTAAATGTGGTTTTACTCTAACTTAACTTCCTTTTGATCCTCGCTTAGTATATTGATTTTTTCTCCTGTGCATTCACTCACACCTCAGTTGCTAGTTTAAAGTGTACCTAGGCTGATCGGACGCCATTCCGCCATTCAAATTACCACCAACAGCAACAACAAGAACAAGCGGCACAGCAGCAACATCAGCGACAACTGCAACAACACGTTTTTCAAGTGCATGGCAGACAACACCTTTTGACATGCTCGTTGCTGCCGCTAGTTGCCAAGCCGCGGTGTCCACTGTACGGTAATACCCTAACGGGAACATGGAGGGGATTCAGATTAAGAGGAATTTTTTAAAGATAAAATAAAAAGTATATAAGATTTCCATGAATGGTAAATGCAATACATTTTATTTATTTTTAACTCACAAGAAAGGCTCCTTTCTTAAGCCTTTAAATCTTTATTATATTTCATTTTAGCTTCTGTTTATTATATTTCATCATGTTGTACATTATAGTGTGTATTTAGCCTCGACTTGGATCGAAGTTCAACCAACCATTCTTGTTTTCATTGCTTTTGCCTATGAAGTGCCTACGACAGCGACTGCCGCTGAAACTGCAGCTGGGTTTTGGCCTGGTCCCCCGATGGTTTTTCTTTTTTTTTTGTGTTTGCCGGCTAGCTTGTCGGAGAGTCCGTTGCCTTTGCCGGAGCTTTGCGGTTGGCCGTCTGGGCCTTTTGTCACACTCATCTTCGTTGGCCGTTGTCACGTCAACTTCATTGGAATTGCATTTTGGGCGACGCAAACGTAGACGCTGAACGCATGCGCAACGCCATTTGGGGTGATGGTGAAAACCGAGGGTGATGCGGTCCGGGGATTGCGGCTTGGGGTCTGGGTCTGGGTCTGGGTCTGCGGCCAGTGTCTGGGGCCTGGAATCCCTTGTCCGCTCCTGTCGCATCGATGCAACGACCAGTTTGTCAACCAGTCGCCGAAGCAGCTTACAAATTTAATCAGCTTTAAGCGAATGAATCTTGCACAGAAAGAAAATCCATAAAAATATCGATCCCAATACATTCATAATCGTTATCAAGGCAACATCATAAAATTGTACATGTTAAAGTGGTAATTTCCAGAAAGAGATTAAAACTTTAAATTGGTTTGCTTTTTATCACAAGATATAAACAGCAAAAAGTCACATTTAAGTTCCAATAAAACTGAGTAAAAATTGCTGATGGAATGAGTAATGATATCATATCGATGATATTACCTTATATTTTCAATTTATATTTAAATTTACGAATTTTAGAGGCTGTTTCTTTTACCAATAATATGCTTAATAAGCTGTAAAATCTGGAACCGGCTTAACAATTAAATTTTGGAAGATGTTACTCCTCTTAGTAACTTACTACGGGATCTCATTTCTCATTTAACATAGCTCTATAATTCATTTTAATGTGCACTAGAACAAATATTGTCTTAACGCTTTTCAAGATGATACAAAATATACATTTCCAAGGTATATTTTCCCCAAGTGTGTGACATTCTGTACGCTCCACTTGACGGAGTCTTTGTGTCGTTGTTGCAGCGGACCATTCATAACTACGCATCGCTTTCGGATTCCAGTTATTCACTCATTTCGTATGCAAGACGACCGCTGCATTCTGGAGCAGCAGCAGCTCCCATTCCGCACAGTGGAGCGAGGGCGTATGTGCACAGTGGGGCAATGGGGATGCGGCTGTGCCCGGTCACTTAACACCTCCGCCGAGGGCTCTCATGCGTGGCGCTCTCATATTTATTTATTTTTGGCCTTTTCACCTCGCGGGTTGTGTGAAGAAGCGTTTTAGCATCTCTCAAGAGCTGAGCACACTTACTCGGATGCGGGTCCGGGACCGGGACCGGGCGTTGCATCGCATAAACAGGCCTGCATTTGCATAGTTAAACACATTAAGCATCACCAAATGCATTTCGTGTAAGTGAAATGTTTATGTAAACAGCGAGAACAACAAAGAGCGGGAAAGCAAGCACGCGGGTCGCACACTTTCCAGATCTCTCATAGAGGACCACGGTGCGCGCTAAGCCCACAGTGCCCACTGTACCAACACTGTGCTAACATTGTGCCCACTGTGCCAACACTGTGCCAGAGTTGTCAATTAAAGTCAACACCAGAACGGAGAGCTGCAACAGCGATGATTATGGAGCCATAACAACTCGAGGCCTTATCGGGAAAATAGAGCTGCGCGCATCTTTTGAGGGGTAAGGCAGGGGGAAAACAGAGAAAACCGGGGTAAATCAGGGGAGAATCAGGGGAACGCGACAGAGAGAAGCGAGAACCTGAAGACAAACATTGAGAATCACATTTATTATGTTTAACAAACCCCCGATGGCGTCAATGCGCCAACACCTTCAACCCGAGAATGTTGTCTTTTACACTTAAAAAAGAGGTCAAGATAAAGTTAAAGCTATATCACGTTAACAATAAATTCTAAATATGTAACGAATTGTTAATTACATATTATACATATACTTTAAATGTTTAAAAATATTGAATTTTACAAATATTCCTTTATATATTATATTTATAAAACGCTTTAACTATTTACCAGTTTTATAATATACAAAACTTTACAAGTATGCCAAAATATTTTGAACTTAATTCATTCATGTTTTTTGAAGAATATTTATAATGTTTAAATATTGTTTTGTAAACTTTTGACTTCTTAGATATATTTCTCTTAGTGCAGATACAGAAACAGAAACAGATACAGATACAAAGATACGTTTTTTTATGGCGCTACGAAATGCAGCTTAAACTTGTCACTACAAATTGGTCGGAGCTGCTAGGAACCTCGGATACACTCCATTCGAGGTTCTATTCAGCCATTCAGCGTCTCAGCTTGATTAAGCGCCATAAATCTTAAGGGTTTGCCCCGAAAACGACGCTCGATCTTTCGGAAAACGTTTTGTTGGCGGGGTTCACTGATCTCCCGCCAGCTGCTAGACACATTTAACACTTTATATAATTTATTGTAATTTTTCTCGCCCCACCGCTTGAGTTGGCTTTTGTGGCAGGCCGTTGTTAACAAAACGTTTTCAACATAAACCTCGCACCTTTTTCTGACTTAAGACTCTCGGCTGCAACTGCAGCGGCATCTGAACAGCATCTGCATCTGCATCTGCATCTGCATATGCATCTCTATTGCCGCTTTGCAGGCATTTCCATCAAACCCACTCAAAACCCCGATAATTTGAACGTGGCCGGGGGCAAACGGGTTGCGCAAGCCGCCAAGTCGCTGCTAAGCTCTGCGATTGAGTAAACACTAAGCACTGGGTTTATGCGTGGGCCGATCGTGATTAGCGGATAAATCAGGACTGTCCGGGTAGAACCCATATCAGTTGATTGAATCTCCCAGTCTGTTGACCCTGCTGCATACAGTTAGAAGGGAGCTGGCGGAGGCTTATCATGAATTTTTATTATAAGCATTTTCATAATTAGCTTGGGAAACTTGCTTTGGAAAAATATATAATCAAACAGTTCATCCGTTAGGTATTTGTTAGAACAAGATATACTTCGTACTCCCAATTCCAAGATCATTTTCATTATAATTATTATGTATTCTTTTTCGGCTGACATTAAATATAGAGTACAGCACCACCAATTGGTAGTCTGCCCACGTGAGCCACTCACTTTAATTTCATGTTTAAATTAATCCCGTTTCGAAATCAGTCCGCTGACAGTTAAGCAACTGACCGGAAAATATTTTCCCTCGTCGGCGACCCTCATCACATGACTAATCCCACGTGCAAACACGTTTTCGCACTGGCAACTGCATCGACCGGCTGCTAATTGCCGCTTGTTCCGAGTAACAAGCTCCTCGTCCTCGTCCATGTCCTCCTGCTAAACTCCTCATCGAATCCTCATCTCGGTTCGCCTCGAGAGTTGGTTATTAGAACCTTGTTCGATCTCTATCGGAATCGGTTTGGAGCGGCATTAACTCTGTTTGCCTTTCCTGCTAAGCCGCCTGTTCATCTTTCCCGCAGTCGCCCAAGCCGAAGCCCAGGCCCAGACCCTAAGGCTTACCTGTCCCGATTTCCACTTCTCCGCCAGCCTTTGTCGATGCTCTTTACATGTCAGCGGGTCTAAGCTGTGAGCAGACGAGGTACCGACCTCCCTGCATCCCAGTCCAAGCCCACAGTGTTTACACTCGTTCGAAAAAATATAATCACTGAAAATAAAACACTATAAATATGGCCTTAGGTTCGGAGAAGTTTCTTTTATAATATATAACATTTAATGCTGGAATATGTGTTTTGTTCAGAGAGAGGCTCAAAATTATATTTTATAATAATGGTTTACTTTTATACCCAAAGATCTCGATTATAGATTATAGTTTTTTCGGTGTACTACTAGTATCTCCCTCTTCCTGCTGGCGTCTCACAGTTCCTTTTCCTGCCAGCCCACCGCATTTATCGTGGCTTCGCCTTTCGCCTTTTGTCTGCGATTTGTGTTCCTCCATCGCCTGCTGCCTGTTCTGGTGCCTTTGTGAAACTCGTTTGCATATTGTCATAATTTTTGCACACACTCAGCCACACACTGCACACACACCACACACTCATTTCATCCGTTTAGGCGGCTCAACCCGGCTCCGGGTTCAGTCATTCTCTTTTATTTTGTTGCCATTTGTGGGCAATGCTGCATGTTTTATTGTTATTTTGATTGCATTTATTGTATTATTAAGCTGCATTGTTATGAGCTCTAAGCCGGGCTGCCTAGCAGCAAACATTTGCCATTTATGTGACCTCTTCCCCTCTCTCTGCTACGATTTCCACAATTCCGCATTTTTGGACAGGATGGGATGGGGGTTGTAATCCAGAAACGAAGCAAAAATCGATAGCTAACATACATAGTAGCAGTTGGAGTCGGTACCTTCTCAGTGAATATTTTCGTCAATCATATTGGGTATCAATCTGGGGGCACCGAGGCAACCGGGATTGCTGGAGGAAATGTGGAAAATGCGGATTACCATACTGGCAAAATTTCTATATCACAATATTTTCTGTTTCCCCACAATGAAAGATTTGAATTTTCCAAGAATTAATAATAACGCAATACAATTTGTAAATTTGAAAGGGATTTTCAGAGGGGAGCTGAAATATTTCTACCATTATTAATTATTCACCCTAAATTAGTGGATTGTTGTATAATTGTATTTAATCAATGGCACATATCTAATGTTGTTGCATTGTTTATTATTTTATTCCTGATTTTACATATAGTAAAATCATCAAGTTGTTTGTGACTTATTTAAAGTTGAATTAATTGTCTAATCAATTTAAATCCTATTTTCTAGTTGTCACACTATGTGTTTTAACATTTTATACCTTCGTGACCTTATCTAACTTGCGTGAAATTTAATAGTTCATAGTTTAATAGTTGACAGCCGAATTAAAATGGAAATGTAAATTAAGTTGGTTGTCGGCTATGCTTTAATAAATCCACATCTGCTTAGTGTTTGAATTGATTACTCAAAAGGGTTTTAATACATTCAGAGCGATGTTCATTTAAATTTCAAATACCAACCACGCGTGACCGTAGCTAATTGCGTGAAATTTAATAATTGGTGCGTTGATTGTTCGAAACCCATTTCCCATAAATACTTGTTCACATTTTTAGGTATACCTACTTGCATCTATTGTACACAAACTCTCTGCCGTTGGCAGAGCCTAGACTGGCCTCTTTGTTTTCAGCCTTTTTGTTTGACTAACGGCCTCGGGCGTTTTGTTGTCATTTCAAGGAGCGCTTGGCATTAGGTATTAGGTAGACAGCCACTGGACCGTCCATTAGCGTGAAGGCAGTATCTCGGGCGAGCGGAAAATGCATCTGCATCTGCATCGGCATCCGTAGCCAAAGGTGTCGGGTTGCCCGGGTGACGGAGGCAGGCTGGGGAGAACTGCCGGCGGCTGTCATAAAAACTCGTTGAGCGTAATTAGACGTGCTGTTGTGCGGCGGCTCCTTCAATGAGTCATGCGCTCAAGCGAGAGCCAATTCATCAATCCGCACGCACTGACGGCCCATTAGACATGGCCATATGCCATATTCGCCGCCATCCGTGGCATGCTGTATGCAAATGCCTCAGGTTTTCAGCAACGCTAAATGCTAATACCAATCCGAGCGGGGCTTTGGAGCGCGGCTGCCGGCTAATTAATGGCTGCTCCTTCGTGGAGCAAAAGCTGAAACTTTGAGTCCTCTCGCCACTGATTAGCGATCCCCAATTAGAGCAGAGTTCACGGCAAAGCCAACTTCTTTCTGACCCCGCTCCTGACACGCCCTTGTGGCGCCTTTGAACTTGCAACCTGCTCATGTGGGTGCACTGCTACAAAAACTACATACTTATTTAAGGATTAATCTACACCGTTGCATAATGCTTCGCCCTCCGATTTAAAGGTGATATAAATTTTATATTGGTTCAATTGCCATAAATATCTGATATTCTGTGAGTTAAATAATTTTTGTGGTAAATTTAATTACAGGTAAAAAATGCATGCCACAGTTCGGGGGGATTAATTTTTTTCTCTGTTTGTTCGAGTGTGTGATTTGTGGGCGTGCCTCTGCCTCTCCCACTTCCTCTTCGTCTCCCTCCCCCTCTGCACCATTTGCTTTGGCAACTTTTTCACCGAAAAACTTTTTGCTACCAATTAACGAAAATAAATTTTACCAACATCAAGGTGAAACTATATTTCAATATTGTTTGTTTGCCGCCGCGGGGTCGATGGTGGTGTGGTTTGATTGGAAAATGTCTGAATAATTGAAGTGGAAAAGCATGAACGAGTGGCAACGATTCGAGCTCGGTTCGATTCAATTAGGAAACGGGTAACGGAACGGCTTTAAAACGGACCAGACCTTTATGCCACTTCAGCCCAGGTACTCACAACTTTTTCCCCGGCTAGCTGGCAAATTAAGTTAATAACAATAATAGAGCAATTACCTTGCGGATAAGGGCGCTCTTCGGCGATAAAAGCCAGAAAACCACCAGAAAACACACACAAAAAGTTGACGAAAAAGTTGCCCAGCTGGGAGGCAAAAATGTGTTGACTGTTTTTCGGGCGGAACAACAAGCAGATAAATATTTAACGTACTTTGTGTATTTCCCCTCCTTTTTTCTGAGTCACTGGGGTTAGTGGGTGCCACGTGGTATAGAAAATTCGGAGAACTAGTTAAATATCCCCCTATGGTAAAGCAGAGTTAACTGCGGGGCAACTGCAGGAAAAAAGGAAAATAATACTTTTGTCCTTTTATTGATTTGCTTTCTGCAATTTGTTTGCACATAGTTTCTGTTGTTATTGTCCGTGTAACCTAGAAATGAAGACAGCTAGCAAAAACAGCAACAATACCGAGACACGGTCATAAATAACGAAATCGTAAGTCGCAACCGGCCCGAAAAAAAAAAACCAAGCAGAAAAAAAATAAATTGAAAAAGGGAAACATTCGCCGGAAAACCCCACGAATATCAACTTGCCAGCCCATTGTTGTGGCGGCTGCTTGCTGTTCTTGTTGCTGTTCTTATTGTTGCTGTTGATTTTATTGTTGCTATTGCTGTTGGTGTTGTCATTGTTGTTGCTGCCTGCTGCTGCTGTTGCTGCTGCTCTTTTTCGGCCAGGTCTATTGTTGTTGCCGTAGTTAAACAACGACAACGAACTGCTGCGCCTGCAGGTTTTATTTGGGCAAGAAAGCGAAAGAGCAAAAATAACTTTTAGCAGGCCGAAAAAAGCAGTAGAGAAATTGTACACTCGTAAAATTAGGAAAGCCTGGGGATTTAGGAGAAAATTATCGTAAATATTGTAGGATTTATGAAGCAATTTAAGCTAGAACTAAAACATTATTTTACATTTGGATTTACATTTTCTAAGAAGTTTAAAATCCTCAAATAAAATTCAAAAATAATTCAATCATCCTCGCTGATACATTTTGAACAATTTATTGAATTAAAAATTAATTTAAATTAAAATTAATTTAAATGCCTAAAAAGCTCAAAATAATTAAACAATTTAATTTGTTCTTTAACTAAATTAATTTTTTAAAATTCCGAAACTCCGCTTAATATATTATTTATTTATAAAAGTATATACTTAAAGTAGGATTAGAATTATAGATATATTTTCCCCTGTGCACCCATCGCCCAGCTAGACAAACGAAGGATAAACAACGAGGACGACATAACACAAATTGTTGAAAATGCTGCAAAAGTGGCATGCTTTACTTTACATTTTGGGGGAAACAGCCCCGGGCTGCGGCCTGCCAGTTGCGAGTTGTGAGTTGTTTCTTTTCGTGTTGGCCTCTTTAATTAATTGCCAAAAAGCGAGTCAGACAAAAAACGAGAGCCCAACACTTGTGGCCCGGGCCCAGTTCGCTCGACCGGAAGGAAGTCAGTAAGATTGTGCACAAAGGCCCGCACAAATACACGCACACTCGCACACATTCAGCCAGCACCCGACACACACACAAGACACCCGAGAACGGCTGTTGCCATTTTGTAGCACACTTCTGTGCGCGCCTCTGTTTATGCGACTTGTAAACTTGGTCTTCTGTTTGTGTTTTGTTGTTATTTTCTCACTTCCCTGCTGATTGCCGGCAACATATTTCGCAAATTGCTGTCAAAGTGTTAAGGAAGTTGGCTCGCCTCGGTCTCGGCCTGGGCCTCGGCCTTTTCGGGGCCAAAGGGACCGCAATGAACTCGGCCCGAAAGCGAGTCCACGTAGGTATGTATGTGTGTGAGCGCCTCTGTGCCTCTCTAATTGCAGGCAGTCTGGAAGATGAATTGCTAATGGTTTTATGTTCCCCTTTTTTGTATAGCCACAAGCAACATGAACCTGTGAGCAGTGTGAGCAATAACAATAATTATAATCATGGGTCGACAGAGTTTTTACGAGTACATAGCCCAGTTTACAGAGTTTCGAGTGTCAGCGGCGTGCCCTCAAAAGAGGCAGTCGAGATATATGGATAGGCTACTTGCCTGCCGCAGAGAAATAATGATGATGAAGAGTGAATGAATGCTGATGAAGATGGAATATGAGTGGCCCCTGTGTGTGAAGTGCAGGGCGTGAAAGTTTTCAATTTCCATGCGGTGTACTATTCACACGAGCACCTTTTTTAGGCTCTTTAAAGCTCGATCTCATAGAGGTACAAATAATCGTGAATTGTGATCAATGGGTTGGCATTTAATTAAGAAGAGAGATTCGGTATTAAACTGCTAACAAAACGGTAGATTAGATATTACATTAAGATTGGGATAAATAATCAAATAAAAATCAAGACTCAAACTAATCCGATCATTTTTAAGTCTGCATGCTGCAAGCAATCGCTCAAACTCGCACTACCTGAAGTGACTTCAATTAGTTGCCGAATGCAAGATATTTTTCAATTAGCCAAGATGGCCCAGGAAGGGCAAGTTACTTAGACACAAGAGGGTCAGGGATTACCGGGAACTGCAGAACTGCAGCATCGGGTTTCTGCGGCTTTGGGCGTGCAATTAACAGCATCACGTGACCTGCAACCCAAGGCGCTGCGAGGAGCACTCAGTGGCATGAAAAATGAAGTCGCAGCAGCAGACGCTGCAGGCGTTCTTTCGTCCATCTCTCCCGCTCCGCCCCCTCTGAGCCCTCACCTCCGACCTTGCCCTGCCACGCCCCCTGTGTGCGCTCAATCACGACCCGAATTGACTTTTGGGCTGCTGTGCATCATTAATTCACTTCAACCGAAATTTCCGAAATTCGAATTGAAATTGACTTGGGGTTAGGGGGAATGGAAGGGCGGTGGGCGTAGGGCTGGGGGCGTGCCGTTTGCGCCAAAAACCGAATGAAAATAATAAAAATGTAATTAACGCCCAGGCCATAGACACAGGGTAAGTGGGGCATGGCCATCGCGGTCGCCGTGGCCGTCGTGGTGGTGTTTTCCTTTTTTGTTTTTGTGGGTCCATTTGGCTCATTTCTTATACAATTAAGTGGCCACTGCTTACGGCCAAGGGAGGCCCAATCTACGCAGCCCGGCGCTGTCTGCCCTTCTTCAACTTTGTCTATGCCTGTCATGAATCCCATTGCGGGGCGTGGCCTCTCCGCTGCCGTTTTTGTTATTGCTTATCTGATTATGCGGATGACTGCGGACGCCGCGGACTCCGGACTCCGGGCTCAGACTCCGGATCCCAAACGACTCAAACAGTGCCAGCATCTCCGTCTCCGCCGGGAACTCGGATGACACGTCAATGACAGCCCCGTGGAGAGTTCAAAAGTTTAATTACCATTCGCAGTAATCAGTGTGTTTGGATAAATAAGTAGGTATATATACAATAGCTCAGGCATGAGCAAAAGTTTCGGCAGCAAAGGCTCTTGAATGCGCTGCCAGAATACCAATAAACAAAACACTGAACAACAGAACTTTTAAGGCAATTTTCAATTAAATTAAATCTAATATAATTATGACTTAGTGAGATAAAAAAATAATTGATTTTCGGTTAAAAGATTTATAGTAGTTCAAGACTCTCTACCCTGGAATCCAGTCTAATAAAATGTAACTTCTCTTTATTTCAGGTATGTAAAAGTACAACTACAGATCATTATTCCGTAATCCAATTAAAACAAGTAAGTCATAAGCTAACATTTCCTTGGGCAATCTTTCCTCAAACAAACTCAAAGTCTCCAAGGAGCTCATATCATAAACATTAACCAAGTAGGAGATTCCGTCTATGCGGCAAGTCTGCTGCCCTCAAATGAAATCCTTTCTGGCCAGCCGACTTTCGTGAGGGTGTTGGCTTCCCGATCCCAGTGGGGTTTATTGGATAAAAATAAGAGAACAACAGGAAAAGTTGATGAACAGCAATACACTGAACTATGCTAAACTTCCAGCCGCAGTAAAACGGCTACCCTGAAATGGGCGGCAAATATTTCGCTCAGTGGATGAGGGGAAAAGTCAGAAGCAGAGAGAGAGGAGCATCCCATGGACAAAGGGTCCCCATCGCCCCCAGGGGAACTGGGCCAAGCCAAGAAGGAAGCGAACGATGAGATACAATTCGGCTAATAGAAGTGGCCAAGAGAATGTGGCCCCAGAAGGAGGATTTTCGGACAAAGTGGCAACTGCTCGGCACTAGATAAGCTGCGCTGCACTGACCACTTGCCAGATGGATTCGTATAGATTGGGGCTACTTGGTGTTCACTTAAGATACACAAAGCTGAAAAAGATACAAAAGTGGGCAACAGATAATGGAGAAGAGGGCCACAAACTGCTCAAGATGCTGGCAGGCAAAAGAGCCGGCAACACGAGAGAGTCCATCGAAAAAGGAAAAACAAAAATTGATTAATGGATGCAAATGATTGAAAAACGACAAACAAAAAACAACAGACCGGAATAAAAGCCAGTTCACAAAGAGGGGATTTTTTCTTCCAGGGGAAGGTGATCGGTGGCAGTTGGAATGTGGCGAGGTGAGGTTGATCTCTGTTGAGGGGAAACATCAAAGATTCAACGCGGAGGTGCATGCCACGCGCCATGTGGCCCATGTGGAGGAGGTGCTGACCCCAAAAAGCAAAAGCAAGCCAAAAAAGAACATCAATTTGGTTTCCAATCAATTGGATGGACCTTACAGTCACATTTGGACAGTTGCTGTCGCAAGACTAGGTGATACGAGTATTTGAAAAGTTTCCACATATTTTCCATGATACACACTTTATTCAAGCTTAAGAATGAATTTCGTTGTATAATTCAGTATGGTTTTGATGGTTGATGGGCATAACTTTAATTTTACTCAGTCAGTCAGACCCTTTAGTAGAATTTTTCATTTTTAAAGGTAAGAATAGCTGAGAAGTAGACCTTATAATTCCCTGAATATGAGTTAATAGGAAGTTATTTAAGCAATACACACTTGCTGCTATTCGCTTGGCCACAGTTGTATGTGCCTATGAAACGACTAGATGCGGTTGCTTTTTATTGCACACTAAAAATGATCCACATCGGCATGGGATTGAATGCAGTGCAGCCATCCATCCATCCATCGAGTGAGTTAGCCAGCCAGTCCGGCCTTCAATGCGTCAATTTGCCCATCCAGCCATCCATCTCGTCTGCCGACCGGACTGCAATTGTTTTGTTTGCTTTCCTGTCTGCCCCGCAAAAACCCACACACGAGAAACACACACAACACCGCCGCACACCCATCTTGGCTGAAGAATTGTAGCGCAAGAATAACACAAACCAGCGACGACGTCGGCGCTGTTAAAGCACCATGTACCATATACCATACAGCAAATGCTTGTGGATTTTATTGGGAAGGAGTGACGGAGGCTGATTCCCATCCAGAGATGCAGACCGAGACGCAGACGGAGATTCAGAGACTCCTCAGACTGAGAGCTGAGACGAAGGCCAACCGTCGCCAATGACGTTGATGAATTTCTATTTACTTTGTTTAATTTCTGTTTTTATTTGCCATTCGCCTGGCCACTCAATACGAGGCATCGAATGTGGATGAAGAGGTCTGCCCTGCGTGCAATTAACGCAAAAGTACTGAACAGTGTACGGAGTAGTGGTGCGGGGGAGTGGCAGTTCAGTGATGCCAACTTTTGGGGTGACAACTTGGCTTGGGTGCCTCTATTTCAAGTATTACAAAATTTAGGGTGATTTGAAGTTAAACTAAATTATATAGGTATATTTATTGGAACAGAGTCGTATATCTTAGAGAATTATGGTTAACCCTATAAGCCATTACTTTTTAATTATATATTTAATTAGATAGGTATTAAGGAATATATTTTGTATTTCTTTATGATTTATTTAAGCAATATAAAAATCAATCACTTTTAATCCTACTTAAGCTTGTCAAACGTTTAGAAATTTATTATTTAATTTAGAAAGGATATGCATTCCTTATTAATAGTAAAGTATTTGATTAAATCTACAAAATAATAAAACTATTTTTTTCAAATGTTTTTCGCATTTAAAACGTTTGTAATTAAAAAGATTTTTCCATATAAATCATTTGTAAATAAATACATTTTAATATTGAACATATAATCACTTCGATTTCGTTAGAAAATATCCAAAAACACAGCCCTGATTGGAAAATTGGAAAAGCTGCACTTATCGTTCGCCTGTTGCCCATTTAATTGATTTTGACGCCGGTTGTCGAATAACACTGATGGCTCTCCGTCTCGTAACCATTCTCTTTTACGGATGCAATTAGTGCAGCGAACTGTTGCATTTTCAATATGCGATAAGTACTCTCTTTGCGACTCCTTCCCCTGCTCTTGGCTTAGGGTCAGTTGGATGCCTTGAGTCAGGGGGAAACTCTCATTTTTCTTTGGCTTCTTCGGTTTTGTTTACTTTTCGTACTTCCTTCCTGGTTACTTTGTTTGTCCGGTGATTAACTACTGCTAACTGCGAACGCTCACCCTTTTTCCTTTGGCATTTCCTTTTTGCTTCGCAGCTTTGATTTTCCCCAAAGAGTGGCTCATCCACTCTTCCATTTCTGTAATTATTTACCCAACCTTTAGCCTCTGTTTGGATACAGTTTTGGCTCGTTCCCGAAAGATTTGTTTGACTCTGGATATCAAATGAGGATAAATGGGGAATAAATAGTTGGATGCATGCCTGCAAGAAAGTCTGACACAAACGGATGAAGTTGCAACCTCAAATAGATTTCTTGTGTCATTGCATTTGCATAGCAGCATTCATTTCGTTCAGGTGCAGGAAAATCCAGGATAGCAAGGAAAAATGTATGGAAATGCAAATGACTTTCGCCCTGCCCTGAATCACCAGCAAGATATGTGTCAATATCAAGTCGATGAGATGGATATTGATTGCCTTTTGCCGTGCATTGAACACTTTGCCTCTTAAATATCAGCTCAAGTTGCAGACTCACCCACAACTCGGGAGAGAACACTAATTAGTTTCTGGCATTTTCCCCCAGCGAGAACGAAGAGCAGGCAAATTGGCAATAACAAATAGCCGCAGTAAATCAATTGATGCCGAAACTAGAAATTATATGAGCCATATATATGCCCACAAAGCGGTCTCATAACTTTCCGCGCCATTGCAAACGGTCGGAGCCCCTCAGTTTTTCCCGATTTCCCCAGATTTCCCTCGATTCTCCCACTCCTTTATTGCGGGCTGGTGAATAACTCACAATTCGAGCGGAGCGATTCATGAGTGTGCCAAATGCTGTTTGTTTTCGTTTTCCCCGCTTTTTTTCTGGATGGAAATGAAAAATATTTCATGGCAGCGATGAAAGCAAAGGCCTGGCCTAGTCCAGCTATGGAATAACTAATAAATTGGCGCTTAATCAACTCTTGGGGCCAGGAGGGAAAGGAAAAACTAAAAAAAAAAATAATGGGAAACAAAAACCAAAACAAAAACAGAAAGGAACACCAGCTGCCGCACAGAATGTTGCAAACTGCAAACTGCAGTCGGGATGAAAATTGTGTATCAAGTGGAATTAATTTAACTCACGGACCACAGCCGCAGCCGAGGCGAGGCGCCTCTTTCAGCATCTTTTATATAGATATGGAAAAAGTAAATAAAATGCAATCAAATTAAATGCAGTACAAACACAGCAGGACACTCTGAGAAAATCCTAGATCCAGAAAAGCGAAATGAAAAAGTATTACAAAAATTAGATAATGAATACTAGATGTGAATTCTAATGTTCTGGGAAATTAAAAATCTGTGTAGATCATATCAAACTCTGAAATTTAACTTCTTCTTATTCGCCTAGACTTTTCTCTGAGTGCATTAACAGCAACAACTGAAGTGGCAGCAACTTCACCAGCAGCAGCAGCAGCAACAACTGCAAGTGCACTTGAGAACAGAGCGAGAACTTTGGGGATTGGCGAGCTCTGGCGCTAGTTGAGTCCAAGTAAAGAACACTTCTCTTGGCCCAACTCCCCCAACACCCACTCACCCCTTCCCCTGCCCTAATCTACTATATTCCAGCGTGGAGCTATAGTAAACTGGAGCCATCAGCCTGTTGCTCGACTTTGGTCACAGCATGGTGCAACATTGTTGTAGTTGCTCTAGACTTTGGCCTGCCGCTCCCGTTGTTTTTTATTTGTTTGGTAGGCGCAGCGGAAGCAGGAAAAATAATAACAACAAAGCGCATAAATTTCAGCCACAGCACTCTACCAACAACAAACAAAAACTGCCAAGAAGGAGCGGAAGAAATACAACGAAAAAAGAAGTTGGCTAAACAAATTATAATCTCTGCCCGCTGCCGCTGCTTAAAGTGTTTCAGGTAGTCCAAACTTTTCGTAGATGAGAAAGAACAATTTATTTATATATTTTATGTAACAAAAAAAGTATAAATCTTGTTATTTAGTAATTTAATTACGTAGTATCCTTCTAAGGGATTAATGTGATTAATTCACTGATTTCTTATCCGTTAAGTAAATAGAAAAAGTTATAGTCTTAGACTGTTTGCAAACCCTAACCCCTCAAAATACCACGAACTTCTACAGAACTTGTTTTGAAATCCATTGAAATTAACCTTAAAGAGTCCAAATAAGAATAATGTACTATTTGCTTCCTCGAGCGAACATCTTGAACTCCTTAGTCTTCGTCGCCACATCAGCCAACAGCCTCGAGTAGTTCCCGTTGTCGTCGCTGGCCCGAGTTGTATTTATTTTGATTTAGCTGGCTGCTTTTGTTGGCGGCGCTAGTATTTTGTTAATGATGATGAAGCGCAGCATGTTGAAAGGCAAATAAACAGCGGCACATCGGCAGCGGCAGCTGTTCCCCCACACACACATGCAACACACTCGAATTCACTTTAATTAAGCAAACATTGAGAATGCTCAGCGTTGCGGCTAAAAAATTCATTAAAACAAAGTTCGGTCCTAGCGCGGAAAGCGCCTCGAATTGCCTTGGGGTCGCTGTTTCTCTCCTAGTCGGGAGAAGCCTTCGAGCAAACAAAAAGCACGCGCTGGCGTCACTGGCAGACATTTAATTTGCATAAAAAGTTTGCCACCCGCCTCCGAAAAAGCCCGGGATTCGTCTCCCGAAAGCCACAGGACTCGCCTTCGTAGCTGGGCGTCGCTCCGCCGGAGTCTTAGGTCCGTCCTGCGATCCTTGTGGGCGTCGCGATTGTTTGACTGCGGCAGCGACCCGCGACATTGTCGAGAATAATGGCAATAGGCGAAATTTGCATAATGTTAATTTTAATTTGAAATTTGGCCACTCAACGGTGGCGCAGCGTCAGAAGAGCAGGACCACATTTATCTTACAACGTGTTGATGCGGTACATAAACTGCTCGGCAGCTTGGACCGCGCAGGAAGACCAACGATTGCCTAGAGCCCAAGGCATTAGGTATTAGGCATTAGGATAACTTTGGCATACAAAATATTATTTTAAATTTCACAAACTACCTTAGAGAGTTCCCACCATAAAGTTTCTATTGATAGAAGCACATTTTTATGTGCGGTAATTCAATTTCATAAAGAAGATTTAAATATTTGTATATAAATAAAGCTTAACTAAATGTCTATGATTGGACAACAACAATTCCTCTTCAGAAGCTTCTAAGGGTTAAATGCATATATTTTCTAATCAATTAAAAGCAAATGAAATATTTAAAGGCGTTCGACTAACGGCGTCAATAAATTAAATTCATAAAAATGTACTTTATAAACTTCAAACACTTGAATATTTTTACATAAATAAAGTTTAATTAAATGACTACAAATAAGATTGAATCACAGATTAAATTCATTTCATATGAATTTACTTTATAAATAACAAAAAATTAAGAACTTAATGCCTTAGAATAAGATTGACTCACATAATAACTTCAATTCATATTAATTTTCTTTTAATATTTCAAAGAATTAAAAACAAATGTCTAAGAATAAGATTAAACCACATTCTCTCTTTAAAAGCATTTATTTTCTGCCCAATTTTAAGCCAACTTAAATATTAAATAAGTTGGACTGAAGACGTTTAATTACCAAATAATCTTTCGGCGTGAAATTGATTTCCAGCAAGACTTTTTGACACTTAAAGATGTGCAAATAATTGCTATGCATTTCATAAAAGAAACGATTTTGGTTTTCTTATTTATGTGAATTGATTCTAAGGCGAGACAAAAGGATTGTCAGTTAAGTCAAACCGACATTTGCTTTGGCAATTGTCTTATTCCTTTTTCCTTTCGAATTCGTGGTCTGTGGTCCGGCCTTAAAGCGATCTCCTCCATCTTGGCCAGCGAGTGTGGCCAGTGGGCAATTCTGCCGCACTTCTTATGAAACCCGACGTGGCCCAGTCATAATGCGACTTGCAGTGGCTTGGGGTCATGGCGAGGATTTATGTGACCCCTTTTGTGGGGCCAAGTGCTCGGTGCAGCCATGTCCGGGGCTGAAAGTGCATAATTGGCAATGTTGGCCCAGAGAGAGAGATTTATGCAGCTGGTGCCTCGGCTGCCTCAGCTGCTCCTGTTTCGGGCTCCGATTCTGATACTGGGCTCTCCTCCTCGAGCTGCATAATTAGCGCAAAGCCACTTGCGCCTAATGACCCTGTTAGACACGGAGCATCACATTAGGGTCAGGCATCTGGGAATCAAGGAGATGGGTCAGTCAGCCGCCCACGCTCCTGGGGCGGCCATAAATAATACATGCATATTGCACTCGATCCCGGCCCCCCAATCATGCTGTCCAAATTTGTATTTATTAGACAATGCGCCACGGGGCGTATGTGTAATATGTCAAGCTATGCCATGCCATGCCATTAGATGCATTCCAATCTAACATGACAGCCTCTGTGCGAGTGAGTGTGTGTGCTTGAGTGTGCAGTTACTGCAATCTTGGAGAGCCATTGTGGGTGCAGGGAATGCCCGGATTAGCCACGAGGTTCTCCTCGCCATGCCACATGCAATTCTCTGGGCCCCAGAACGGTTCTATTGAACCCGTTTGGAGTGCCCCCACATTATCATATTCCCTCCCCGCCCCAAGTCTCGCTCATGCTTAGCCAGAGGAAAATCCAATAAAAATAATGAAGCTAGAGACGGCGACAGACCATCCAGCAACAATGGCGTCGGGCGAGCAGCAGAGGGGGCCATAAAAAAGGACTCTGAGCAGCGCATGAAAAATATAAAAAGTTAAAATAATAGAAAGCTGCTGCATATTTTGACTCCAGAATAAATAGACTTTTGCATACACCAAGTGTGCGTCTCCCTCTGTGTGTCTGTGTGTGGCTGTCGGTGGCGTAGCACATACTCAATTTATTTACAAAGCAGGACTCTCAGTCACATGCTCTGTGGCAGTTGCAGCATAACATATATATAAATATATGTCGAGAGAAGGGCGTGGCACATACTGGTATTCGTATTCGTACTTGTACTCTTCCTACACATATAGTACATTTTGGCCAGCCGAGTGCCGCAGTTAAACACTCATTGTTGATGCTTCCTCAAACCCAAAAAGCCTCAAAACAAAGTGAAGGAAGGTATGGGAGCAGAGACAACACCCCCGGTTGCCCATTCACACTCAATCACACACTCGCTGACCGCTCAATGGGCAAATAACATGTCAAGTCTCATTATGATTCGTTCACAAATCGGGTAACCACATCCATCGGTGGGTACAGTGGTGCAGCATTGGGCTAAAAAACGATAATCGAAACTCTTACGGCTTGAAAAGTCGTAATATGCTGATGGAAACCGATTCAATTTAATTTCCACGTACTTCCCAAGCCTCTCAAAAATGTAAATATCGAGGGCATGAAGCGAGGCCTTATGGCCACAATTATTTTGCATGCTTATCGGCAAATGGAGGAGCATTATTTTAAATCGGCGCTTAATCACCCGTTGTCGGACCACTGTAACTTGGCCTGGTCGCGCTTCATCGGTGGACTGTCGGAGTGGCCACAGCATCGCTTTTATCAGTCAGCCTGCGCCCGTCCCTTCGGCCCTCCGGCATTGTCCAGGTCCGTCCGTCTCCGTCCGTCCGGGGCTCTGGGTGTATGTGTGTGTCTGCTAAAATGGCTGGCAATTTAGAATTTATGGCAGCTGCATGATTTGTATGATATGAACGTAAGCAGTTTGCACTCACGTACCGAGGGGGCACGGATCCATCCGAATGGAGGGCAGGAAGCGAGGGCACAAAGGGTTGCCGTTCCCGGCATCCGCATCTGTATCTATGCGTCTGTATCTGTATCTGCGACTCTGTCTCTGCCCCGGGCAGCGGCGCATTTGTCTATTTGAACTTGTGCCGGGCGCAATGTGATCATTTAATTTGAATTCGCGTCTGACGTGGCCGCCGGCAGAAAATTAAACAACGCACAGGATGCGCATACAGATGCCAAAAGGGCCGTGGAGCCAGGCTTTTTCTATATACCACGAAGAGGGTATTTTATGTTAGCCGCCGCTCATTTGCATTTGCCTGTTAAATTGGTTAATTTCATTCCCATGTAGCTGGCCACGTTGGCGGTGGCTCGCCTGTAATTTGCTCATTAAAGCAACGGGCGCTGCAGGATGCTGCGATGCCGGGATGCTGGGCAAAGGATGCATCAGGCATCAGGCATCGGCATCCGGGCATCAGCTGTTGCCTCGCATTATGCGCGTAAGCGTAAATTTTTCAATTATTTAAATTATGCCACATGAACAATGCCACAAAAGCTTCAAGCTGGCACACACATATGCCACCAAAAGCGTCAGCTGCAGGTTTTCGATGCTGTTGCCGTTGCTGCTCCCGATGTTGCCCATGTTGCTGATGTCGCTCCTGCTGCAACGTTGTTTCCAACATTGTCGCCCATAGTCATCTGGCCGTCTGCAGCTTCCATGTTACAAAATTGCCGCAAGTTAAACGCATGTCGACACGGAACACTCGGTTGTTCCCTTGAAGAGTACACAGGGAAACTGATTTATGATAAATTTAATAAAGTATATAATAAAAGAGGGGATTATTTAAACTTATTTAGAAACTTATATAAACTTATAAATAAACAAAATTCAAAGAAGCTAGCCAGTGAAGTGGACGGGTATCTTCATGAGCACGCTGCATAGATTGCTTTTAAATATGTATCTACTCTAATATATTTTCCAGTTAAGCCAAATTAGCGGTATTTTTTTATTATACTTCCAAAAAACAGAAATTCCCCTGTTACTGAAGTTTTCCTTAGTGTAAATACCCAACACTTTCCCCCACCTCCTGCCAACACCATCTCCTGCAACCGAACACTACCCACATAATTCATTCATATCATCAGCGCTCCGCTCGGCTCCTCCTGCGGCGGAGACATCGCCGGATGAGTGATGGCTCCAGCATATCGCGCATATCGGCATCATAACCATTGTGTAAATGTCACTTCATCCCATCCCATCCCAAGTGGGGAGCTGCTGAGGTGTCGGGGGAGACGAAAGGATGAGGCCCCAATGTTTCGTTTTCCCCTTCGTTATTTATTGGGAATATTGCACATACGCCGGGTGTTACGCGTCAAAATATGGAATTACTGAAGCGTGAGCCAACGAGAAGATATACTACAACTGCTTATAGGATATGATACCGCTGGCAGCTTAGCGCCGGAATAAATTATGCAATGCAATGCATACGGAAATGTACTATGTGAGAAATTATTCAGACCGCAATTCTTTTGTGGAGTCACAGGAGCTCACTGGAGCGAAGAGTATCCACGATTGGAGGCTGCCGCTGTAAAGGAACTCCAATTTGCCCGACTCAGCGCCATTGGATGAGAGTACTGTCAAACAATTTATACGGCAGGAGTACGGATGGAAGCCACCTCCACCGCCATTGCCATTGCCAGCACCGCCGACGCTGACATCACAATTAAGCCATAACTCATCGGGCAATGGCAATATGTGAGCTGCATTTTGTATTGTGTCAGTGGCTCGGTTACATACCATTACAGCCATAAAAAGAGGCTTACCACCGACGATGCCCAAAAAGAGGGACGAAAAAATCTGTACAAATGCCACACATGAACTGCAACAGCGAAAAGCGGCATCAGCAGACCAAATAAACCATTTCGAGGCGGTGCACAGCAAGAAATTACCAAGTTTTTCGGACTAATTAGATGCTTTATTTCTACAGCTTAAAAAGCTTAAAAAAATATAAATTCATTTTACATCTAACAAGATTTACATTTTAATATTTTTTTTTGCCAAATTTCGATTTATTCCCTTTTTCCCTTCCATAAATGGGATTTATGATTGCCTCCGTAAAAACAAAACTAATTAAATTTATTAAATGTATCAAAATGTTACATTTTAATTATTGCTGCCTCGCTTTTTCTCCGTGCTGGAGGGACATAAAAAAAGAGCAGCTGGTGCGGGAACGGCTGCAGATACAGATACGGATCCGGCAACCCATGCATATAGATACAGATACATATCGCATTCGTTGCCCCGCCGCGCCACCGCCTGTTTCATATTCGCATGTATTTACTTTGTATCACTTGTCACATTTTTTTATTGTCACTGGCCGCCGCTGTGGGTGCTGTGATTTTTTATGGCTCATCTGTGTCCCAGGTCCGGGCGAGGGAATGCCGGGAATCCGACGTTATTATTATTGTTATTATATCATTCTTCATCAGCTTGATTCGCCATTCATTGTTGTGTTTATAAGGCGCACAAAAAAGTACGAGAACGAGTATCTTTCATTATTTGTTTGCCGCTGTCGCAGCTGCTGAAGGGATTAATTTCTTGATTTACCCGTGGAATATATTTACATGGATATATATATATTCCGGAGGGGGCATTTGCTTTGTTCCTGTGCCGCTTGCCGTTGTCCCGGGCAGCAGTTGCCACCGAAATGGCTTCAATTTCGCTGTGGTCTTAGCGCTTTATTTCTGCGCCGAGCAATTGCTTGGAAGCGTACATATTTTCCAGCGGAAAATATGCTAATGCCATTCGATCCGGAGGGAGAGCAGCCATCAGTCAACAGCACGTCAGATGCGAGAAAAGTGAAATGAAATTCTTATTTTCTTTTTTTGTATTTTGTTCTCCTCACATCTAAGCGCCAAACACTTTCCATTGTTGAGAGGGCTTTACCCTCGACTCGACATCGCCCATTCCACCCACGTATTTTTCTAGGGGATTATCATTCTCCTATTTCTGGGGGGTCGGCGGGACCGTTCAAATTGTTTTAGATTTTCCCTTTGTTCATTGCAACGCGCTCTGCAGATACCCTATTGCTTATTTTGGAAGAGGAAAAAAAACACAGAGCAACAATTTCGCAGGATTATCCCTGGGACTTTATATTAGTCCCGTATTTGTTTTCTATTTATTTCGAAGAGAGCGAAAGCGAAAAATAAACAGGAGAAAACAAAAGCATCAACATCTCGAGGCCACTGGTGGCGGGAAAAAGGGTTTGCATATCCCAGCTTGTGCTCCGCCTGGCACCGGCCAAAGCCGTTTACCAATTACTTAAACATAAGGTAAAGCCCCGAGGGATTTACAAGTGTTTTTCCTCGTTTTTCCATCTTGTTTTTCCTTTTTCCTCGCCCGCTTCTTTTGTTTGCCGTTCGCATCAGGAGACAGGCGTTTTAATAAACTGTTTTCCCTGGTCTTTAAGGACCTCCCGAAATAAGTGACAACATTACCATTAAATCAAATGGCTCGAGGAGAAAGTTTCCTTCGGGCTGAGAAACTTGCACCTTAATTCCCCGGATCACTGCTTAAGTCCCTCTCAACCCAATGTGATTACTCAGGCATTCACTTGCTGAACAGACATTTTCCGTGAATCAAAACACACCGACTGCCGGCTGTCCCAGTTGTCACAATGCAAATTATTGCCCGACACCCACTCAAATTGCGGTTTAATCAAATTGCATTTGAAATGCAAAGCGAGCGAAGGCAAAGAGCGGCCAGGAAAGTCGGGAAATGCAAATCCCTGCTGCTAGCTGCTGGGAAATGAAAACAAGAGCGCCGGAACGAATGAATTATTTTATTAACGCTCAACAAAGGCAGAACCGGCAGAAAACCAGAAAAAAGAAATACATATCGCTCATAAATATCAAAGTGAATTCAATTCCCCGCTGCTCAATTAAAATCACATTACCCGTCGTAAAATGCCATTTAAATCATAAAAAATTTCCCATAAATTCATATAACAACAAAGCATAAAACATCAGCAAATAAAAAATAATTCGCTCGACGTATAAATCAAAGCTTGGAACTGCAATAAATTATGCAATTTGCATTTAAAACCAAAATATAAATAACAAATAATTCGCTGTAAAAGAAGGAACAACAACCGCAATCAGCGATTTTCCGGAGATGAAAACAAACACAAGTGAAATGACAAACCGATGTGAAGCTAATTTGTCAGACGGACAGAATGGGCTCAGCAGGGAGACCCGACCACAATGCCATGGGGCCGTCAGTCAATCAGATCAGAATCAGCGAAAGCGAATTGAAATCCGTCTGCGGATGCCGGAATGCAATTTACAATTAACCGAAGAATGAATTTTTCCGGCCAAGGCAATTACCTATAATATTTATCGCCAAACCGCAAAACATTTGTCAAGCGCCGCATTTACATGTGTAATTGGCAAACGAGGCGCCCAAAAAGATGGGCGTGTCCCATTCGGCGTTAATTAATTGGCCCATAAAGAGCAACCTGTTGGAGTAGAACCCCCCTCTCTATATGGCCTACAGGCAGTGTGGTCTATTGGGAAAATAGCAAATAGTAATTTGCTGATGCTTATAGAAAATATTTAAGATAATTGCAAGGTGTTGAATAAGTCATACTTACTTTATGCTTTTAAATTTCAATGAACTTAAAGTTGAAGAATAATAATTACAGCTAAAACTTAAACTTAGTTAGAAATTAAAGTAGTAAAGTTAAGGAAAACAAATAATCAATCACATGCCAGCTTTTTACCTCCATTTAAACTCCCCGAAATTTGACTGTCAAAGTCTGGCTTCTCTGCCCCAAATCCGGCAATTAAGTTGCCAATATTACTATCCCTATCGCTTTCCCTCAGTAACTACGATAGAATTCCAAATTTATGGCCGTCATTTAATTAGGGAAATAATGGCAAGGTTGCAAAGGCAAACGGTGACATGTCGACAAATCGATAGGCGGCGGCCAGGATCAACATCGACAGCATATGGCTCCCATAATGCAACAGATTTGTCAGACATTTGCCTTCTGGCCGTGGCAAGGCACACACTCCTCGCACAACGCACACACCGCACGCACACACACACACATTACACACAACCAGCTGGCAAACATTTGCAGTTGTCATCTGTGTGCTTGGCACTGCCTGGGTCTCTTTGCCATTTACCTCGTGCAAATTTTCGCCTGTAAATAAAACCAGGGACAGAGGCAGAGCAGAGCCAGAGCCAAGGAGTCGGAATATATCCTGGATACACGTATACATATATATACGTGTGTATGTGAGACTTCCTATCTCCGTCTGTTATGTGAGTGGGCTTCCGTTTCCCTACAGCTAATAAAAGTTTGTCATAATGCATTTGTCGAGCATCAGACGCCGTGTCGCCCGAGGGCCACTAATTTGGACCGGACCATTGTTGATTACAGGCCAGCCATAATGATCTGACTATGTGATGGCTATTTGCGACTATATATATAGTACTACACCTAAGACGTACATAAGTCAATTAAGGGGCATTTGTGCTCACTGAAGTGCAATAATTAGTTTAGGAGCCTAGACTCTTCCTCATAGTATACTATATAGTTTACAGCCACTGATTGCGTGGCAAAATTTAATTTGTGATTTATTATCCCATCTCCTCTTACCTGTTGACAAAAGACACTCCGAAGGACAACCTGTCCCAGCTCACTAATTTACTGTATAAATATGTATTAATATGGCGGGGCAGAACCGGTTTCCTGCTCCTAATGAGCAGACATAAATCACAGTAGCCCAAACGGGTTCGCCCAACTGATAATCACAAAATCATATTCAGCTGGTTCTCTCTCTCCACTTGCTTGCTGGGTTCTGGCTGCACAGTCAGAGTGTCAGCTTGGGCAGGGGACACAGTGGAGTTCCAGGAAGTAACCGAATCGCTCTACAATTACAGTCTGCGACAGGAGCAGCACCCGTTGGAGGATGCTCCCGAATCCTGGGACAACATGAGATACTTTTGCGAACAAAACACCGTTAGCAAGCAAGGCGTGTTGCAAAAAAAAAAGGGGCAAAAGGAAAGCCGGCAGCGAGACGACAAGAGTTATTTTGTATGGAAAGTATCGCATATCAGCAGACGACAAGGACAAGGACAGCGCTGAGAGCCAGGACAAGGGTCCCGTCCCCGTCGCAGTCTCGGCCATTGTTTGAATGTAATGTAGCGCCGCATTTTCGTGCTGCTTCTGTGTACTTTTAGTGCTGCTGCAAAACGCATTTATTGAAGATTTACAGCGGCAACTTGCAGACAAGCAAGCAACCAGTAACAAACGAGACCGGCTGGAAAAGCGAGCAGCATTTTGTGCGCCTTTTGGCATTTGAGCAACTTACATATTTCCCTCGTTTTCCTCGTCCTTTGTTTTCCCCAAAAGCCGGCGGCTACATAATTTCATTTGCATTGGCAAAAGGGACGTGAGAAAGGAGTGTGGAAAAGGTGAGGAGCAAAGGGTGTGCACTGAAAGGAAAATTGATTGGATTTGAGATTTGATTATGAAGACTTTTGTAGTTCCAGAAGTTCGTTTATTTATTAAAACCTGAGTTTACAGACCTGGAATCAAAGAAAAATCTAGAGCCATTAAACTGATTAATAGAAATTATTACCAGAACTACAGCAATTCAGATAAGTTTCTGATTTTGCCAAAAGTTTCGCTTCGAAAATCCCTGCTAATATTACTAAAAATACATGGCATTTCTTGCCGTGTCCGGAAAATCGTTGGGAAAATGCGAATGCGTGACTCCTTTGGGGCCAGCAGGCTGGGAAAACTTTTGCAGTTATGTCCGCAACAGGATGGGGCAGGAGCAACTGCTATAAGTATGTTCACCATTTCGTATTTGGGTGCAATTCGCATTTGCCTGCCACTGACGCACGTACGAATAAGATTCCTGGGGAGGACATCGCAACGAGGTCTCCGGGGAGCGCAAGGACGACACACGTCACGGCAAAAGTTAAAAGTTTGCCATCAATGTTTGCATTTCAAGTTTCACTCCTGGCTGGCAGTTCATTTTGCTCTTGCAGGGCGCTGTGCACAGACGTCCTTGACAGGATGACAGGGATCCTGGCTGCTGGCTGCTGACTGCTGGATCCAGGAGTGTGGAGCAGCTGCAGTAGCTTTTCGTGCACTTTTCTGCAGCGAGTAACTCGGTCGCCACTTTAAGCGAAATTTAATTTTTCCATCTCTAACTTTCGTTCTAAGCAGAGCTAATAAAAACGTCAAGTGGCTTTTGGCCTTAAAGCTGAAGAGGAATTCGATTTAAGCCTCAAAAGCTGTAAAAGTTTTCTCAGAACTCATAGATAAGCGGCAGATGCACTCAGAGATTTTAAGGCTTGAGATTGACTTCATTTTGAACACATTTGTGAACGAAAGCATGCTTAAAATGGTTTTGTAATTTGAATACATTTATTACGAGCTGAGAATAATAATTAAAATGCTCTCAAGTATATTTTCAATATTCTCATTTCTTTAATACTGAATTTCAAGTATACATTAAGTCCTTTTTGTTTCTTCAACCTGCAACCTGAACAGCCTGCCAGCTCAATAAAAACGTTTTGGGCAATTTGCAAGCTCCTGGACATCCAATCAGCCTGCTATACAAATCGAGCTCAAAAGAGTTATCCTTTTGGCAAAAAATCAATTGAGCTTTGACCACCGACTGAACTCAGTTAAATCTCTGAACCCTGCCGTCTGTGGGTTTTTAGTCTGGAGTCCGGAGTCTGCTACAACTTGGCAAATTAGATGATGCTCTGGGGAAACGAACAAGCCCCAAGAGTGGCGGCAAAGTTGCTGGCGAAACTTCAATTCCCCGATCAGGTGCGGATAGGGTTGGAGTTTGGAGTTGCGATTTGCGATTTGCTTTTCCACTAGGTTTTTCCAACATTTACCAGTCTGCCGCCTGCCCTGCCTTCCCCGTGTTTGTCGATCTACTCGACCGTTGTTTGTTGTACGTGTTGTAAACGCACGTAAACGATGCCAAGTCGAGTATTTATTACGCTCACAACTTGACATAATTCCCATATTCTGGGGGAGGAAAGCAACTCCTGCGAGGGGTTGGCAGGCCCTAAGCTGATGCAGCAGTTGAACTAATGCCGTCGATATAGATTTATAACTCCGCCAGCACGTCTGTGTGAGTACGTTCAATTGCCTGCGCCATCATCATCAGTATCAGGGCCATACATTCAAGACGACAGCGATGTCATCAAGTTGGGTGGAACGGAAAAAATACAGAAGTAGAGCTAGAGTGGAGTGTCTCGACCGTGGCATACCCGGGATGTAGAGCGTGAAAATGCTAGCCTACTTATTGGGGAAACAATTTTTGCTTGACCTTTAAACGATTTCCTTTAATAATGAATCTAGATACTTTGATTATAAGAGAAATTTATTAGAATTGTTGTTGATTTATGCCCTTTACTTTATCTTCTTAGTACAAAAGAAACTTTTTTCTTTAAAAGTTGTACTCTAATCCAATATACCCTTCCTTGGTACTCGTACCCAGCATGAAAACAAGTTGCGACTTAACAACTTCATCAGCTGGCAGCTCACTTAGTTTGGCTGACAGCCTATATGGATGTGGACATGGATGTGTATATGTTCGCAATGAGATTTCTTAGCGCATTAAGCAGCAGTATCAACAGGAGCAGGAACAACAGCGAATAAATGCCATTAGCAGCCAGCAAACTGTAAGCCAAAATGGCGCCATCAACGCGAAAATAATACGGAAAATGCGGCGTTAATGGCAACGTTGGAAGAATGGGCGCAACTCAGTTTCAGACGGGGCGCATGTGGGGGCAAACGATGTTATGATTATGATTATAATGTTGCTATTAGATTAAGAGCAATTTTAACTTTTTCCGCTCGCTCACAAAGGCGAGAGGCGAAAGACGCAGGACGAAAGGCGAAAGGCAAAAGGCTCCCCTTTTCCGATTTTCCGTTCCTTACTTGCGTTACTTTCTTTTTTCGTGCGTCAACGCTTTCCGTTTGGCTTTGGCTTACGACACTTGATGCCCCAGATCTCCGCCTCCAAGTCTCCCTCCCTTATCGCAACTTTCCGTGCACCCCGAAGGGCAGAGTTACTCCGCCTTTGTTCTAGCCCGGGTCTTAGCCACGCTTAATTGGTTGGCTTTTATTACTTGGCAAGTGCTGCAAGCGCATAATTTGCGACGACGACGACGACGATGCCGGCGAACAGTGGGCCAACTCCGAGATTATATAAATTTCATGGGTGGATTAACGAATCACTTCCAAAACCTTCCTAAGAGATCAATTGATTAGCCTGAAGTCTTAGGAAGCTCCATAAAAAGATAAGAAGGCTTCAAGAAATATTATTTTCTAATAAAAGCTTTGTCTTACAATTGTTTTTTATAATCTGTAAAAACTTTTAATTCTTTTTAATTATTATTATATATTTCAGACAGAAGAAGTATTTTTAAATTAAATATGAGTTTTGCTTGAAATAACCTTTAAATGCCTTGCGTAGCACCAGTCCAAGTTGGAAGTTATCTCGCACTTTTCACAAGACCCAAGCAACCGAAAAATCTTCAGATTTCTAAAAAATACACATTCCTAGTCGTAGCTCTTGGTTTTTTCTTTATATTCGCCTCGCTAGCTTCTTGTTCTTGGCTGCGCGAACGTAGAAATCTTTTTTTAATTAAATAAGCATCCTTAGATTAGGAAGCAGGGGCGCTCCAGTATCACATCACTTCGCACCTACACCGTCTGGTACAGGGTCACGCCCACTGCGTTGCCGCCCACTTGGGGCACACCAACCAACCACCCACCGGCAAGGGGCAGGCGCGTGCCTTTGGTAGTTTGCGGCACCATTTTGAGCGCGAAATGAATTTAAATTGTTTGCCGTCGTTTCCTGCATTAAGGGCAGCTTCCTTTTGAAGACCTTCTTCCCCGGCGGAGCCGTAGAAAAACGAAATTACTTAATTACAACAATTATTAGATGAAACGGCCCCCAAAAGTTCTCAGTGGATGGGGGAGGAAGAGCGGGGGCTTCCTGCTGCTGCAGTTGTTGCTGCTTTTGTCTGTTAATTTAATTAAATATCTTCACACCTTCCGCCGACCCATACAGAAGCCCTTGTCTTGGAATTTTAGGTGTTAATTTCCTGTCCCGTGGATGCAAAAAACAACGAGTGCAGCGAGTCGGCTCTAATAAAAATAATTGCCACGGCCAGACTGGCGGCAGGAACACGACCCGGAGCAGGAGCCGGGAGCAGTCGCTGCAGTGGAAAATTACAAGACACCAAGCAGGACTACCGACCTACGGGTTTTATGCCACGGAAAATTGCATGCGAAATAATTGAAAAGCATCGACTGCAGCTTTGTCCTGCCGCATCCTTGGAGCAGATAAAGTTTTCTCGCCGCTCGCTCGGAAATAATAGCAGCCAAAGTGGTTGTAAATATTTTCCAGCAGCTCCTTCTCTGCCCGCAGCGTGACAAAATGCTGCGAAAAGTCATTTTTCAGCTAAATGAATTTGCGCCAACTGCGCAAAAAACGACGCCCAAAAAAAATGGTTTCTCGCGGGGGGGATAGGGGGACATGTTGCCCAAGGAAATGGCCTCGCCACTGGTCCAGCATCGTGCTGTGGGTCAGCGGCAAGTTCAATGCGCATCTAATGAGGCGACCCCAAGATGTCTCCGCCATGACTAACGCTCCAAACTTTCTCTTATCCTTGCAGGTCCTCCAGGTCCGCCGGGTCCCCAGGGCAAGCGAGGGAAGCGGGGCAAGAAGGGCGATGCCGGCGACAAGGGCGATCCGGTAAGTGGCTCCAATAAGTTTAAGAATATTGCGAAATATGCTGGCAATGATTGAGTTTATAGCAGTTCTGAAATATTTCAAGTTTTAAGTGATAAGAATAAGTTTTAAGTAATAATTATTAGTTTTGTCACTTGAACACAATTAAATATAATTTTAAGCGCATTGTTAAACCCAAACTTCAAAAAAAAATCCTTAAAGAGCAGAAATGCAAATGTAATCCTTGTTCTTCCTCTGCAGGGTCTCAATGGCATCGTCGGCGAAAAGGGTGCGGCGGGTAAGCCCGGTGACAAGGGACAGAAGGGCGACACCGGGCATCCGGGCATGGATGTGTTCCAGACGGTGAAGGTAAGTCGGCGTCACTCCGGCGCCTCGATATCATCCCGACATCCTGCAAGGGCTGCTGCAATTCTTGGCCGCAAATTAAATAGAGTCTAACCGGATCTAAATTGCTTTGCATTCCTAGGGTCTGAAGAGATCGGTGACAACGCTGCATGGCGGCACGCTGGGCTATGCGGAAATAGTTGCTGTTAAGGTATTGCCACCACCCACTCGCCACTTGCCACTTCCCACTGCTCCCCCCTGGCCCGCTATTTCCCATTAGACGTAGACATGGTCAAGACCATTTTTCAGGGGCCAAATGCAGATGGCCGGGAGATGGCAGCTGGCACACAACAAATTATTTGCAACTTGTTGTCTTTGGCTGTGTCTCCTCGGTGCCTGCTCTGGATTTGTCCTTCTGATGCTGTCCGGTCCTTGTAGTCGTCCTTCGTGTAGTTGTGTTTATTGTCTCGCTTCATTCTCGTTTGTAATGCTTTTAAGTTGTCTCCTGTCTTGGCTCTTTTGTTTAAACTGCGCCATAAATTTGTTGCTACATCGTAGTTTGGTCGATTTTGCCCCCCTTTCATTCCCCCGTCCCTGGGCAGTGGCATCTTTTTGGTAGTTTTTAATGGAATTTCTATCCTATTTGTCCCGTAGTCTTCAGTTTCACTTTAAGAGCATTTAAGTTGGCTCAACCGGAGCTGGTTTCGTTGTTCTAAATTTTACAGAAGCTTAAAGTAGAAGCTTTCTTAATGATTTATTAACCGATTCGCCTGAACTTTGCTTTGTTTAACTCTTTGTTTTTTCCCCCTGATTAGTAAGTAGCAATTATGATATAATATTTACGGAGTAAGACTCATTAAGAGCTGTTATCATTCGTAGTTTGGTTTATCTTACCTTAAACCTGGTTTCTTTGCTTTAATTTGCCTAAATTCGCTTTTGCAGCAGTCTTTAACTTACATATTCTGTTCATTTATTAATCCATTTTATTTGAAACATTTTGTTGATTAACCCATTTGATTTTTTAATATTCTTTGACGGTACATTGTTGTTTTGGTTATTGTTGATGCTGTAAGGACTTGCAAGAAGCAGGCGTCAATGTATCCGCTTCGACAGTCATACAGCTGAAGGTGAGTTCGTTGAAGCGTCCTTTGTTCCCAGCATGTCCTGTCTATAGTTTATGTCCTGCACGTGCCTCCGACCTGGCCAACTCCACGGGAGATTTTAAGCTAATAAACATGTTTCCCCGTTCCCCTCCCCAAACACAAACAGGGTGAGCCTGGAGAGCCGGGTCCACCGGGACCGCCGGGCGAGGCGGGTCAGCCTGGTGCGGCCGGCGAACGTGGACCACCGGGCGAAACCGGAGCGCAGGGCGTCCAGGGCGAGGCCGGACAGCCAGGACCCGCCGGACCGCCTGGAGCGGCGGGCGCACCTGGCACGAAGGTGAGTTCCGCAGCATGATTCACCGAAAATCCCACACAGAAAACCGAGACAAAGGCCGAACACACACACAGCCACGACAATGAACGAATCGGGGGAGGAAGATGTCACCAGGATTAATGCATTATTTGTATCTGTTGGATAAACACGGCGACGGCTTAAGTGACTGCCAGTGATTCGCTGTCATCCTGTCCTTTGTTCCCCCGATTTTCCCATTTTCTTTACGGCTCGCCCTTTTCAGTCCCGCTCTTCGGTTTTCCACAGCATTTTCGTTTATCGTTTATTTATGCATTAAGGCCCGCTCTCCTATGACTCTGGATTTCCCCTTAATCCCTCAATGACTCACTCTTGCACTGTCAAACTCTCCGCAGGGCGACAAGGGCGATCGGGGCGATCGCGGCCTCACCACAACCATCAAGGGCGATGAGTTCCCCACGGGCATCATCGAGGGTCCTCCGGGGCCGCCGGGACCACCTGGTAAGTGCCAGCTGATTTTCTGTGTGTTTGTTTGTGCGAGCATCATCCAACAGCCACTTAACGCCCAAGGAGATACAGATACGGATACGGATACAGATACTCTGGTGCACAGAGAGAAAAGAAGGCGCTATGAGTTAAATTGTATATTATTTAACTTAAAAATATTCGCCAGCAAGAATCCTTTTTATTGTTTAAGATTAAGAAATCGAATTCGAGAAATTTAGCTGACAAAAGAGTCATGTTCCTATAAGTTTTCTGGAGATAAATCTTACATCTCCACAAATTTCATTTAATTTCAATGAAATACCCTATTTCTCCCTGTGCAGATACTTTGATGCATTTACAGATATAGCCACAGTTTTGGGCATCGGTCGATCGATGAGTTTTTCAAGTGTTGCCACGCGGCTGCGGGTCGCCTAATTTATTGTCATCCGCATCTGGGAATGCTCTCACCAACAGAAACACCATCGCATCGGCCCCCATTCTCATCCTCATCTAATTGAGTCATTGACTAGCTCTGGGTGCCATTAGTTTGGCCTTTGATTTGCTACAGGCCTTTTATTTTTGGCCGGCTCGTTGAATGGGAATCGGAGTGTCAGTGTGCATTTCCCCGATTTTATATTTCGATGGGATCACAGACATTTTTCAAATATTTTATTGCATTGCCCGGGACATATTTGGAAATTTTTATAATTTCATTTGGCTGCATTTTGCGATAACATTCACGACCTTTCGTTCGGACTTCAGCCTCAATTAAATGCGCACAAAAATGTCGGGAGTTCGGCATCCGCCCATTCGGGCCACGCCCCCTCGAATAGCACGCCCACAAACAACAATAGAATTTCCATTTATTGGATTTCGCCCCCGAGTTTTATGAGCCGGCCCCAACACATTTCTGCACTTTATTCGAATTTAATACACGAAAATAGCCCAAAAAACATGCCGTTCCAAAATAGTTGAAACGCGCCCGAGAATCAAATACAAATCCAGCGATTCTCGTAAAAATTTGTAGACCCCGAGAACCCCCAGCACTGGCCGCAGTCGTAAAAATGCAACTTTATGTCATTTATGTTGCTTTTAGCGGCTCATTAGCATGACTACCATCGAGTATAGTACAACTCCATGGCAGGGGATTGTTTGGAATGGAATGAGATGAGATGGTTAGGATGGATAGAGCCCGACCCCAGTGGGACAGCTTGTACTATTGTTTTACTATTTTACTAGGGGCACTCAGTGGTCGCCATAAATAGGCAATAGCCAGGGACTCGGACTGATGGATAGAGTGGACGGATTGATAATAAACGTCGAGGGCGACAGTGGAAACTCCTTTGACCAATTGATGGATTGCGGATTAATGGCGTTGATGATCCGTGGTTCAGATTTTATGGCGGGGAATAGAATCTTAATTCAATTTTGCTTTAAATAATTTCCTTTTTATGGTTCGGCATTACGCCCACTCGGAATTACGCTTGCCAGAGCGTTGATTACGCATTCACCAGATTGCCAGATTAATGGTGTTAATGATCTTCGGGAATTGCATTTTAATTTAATTTATTTTGTGAAGATTTTATGACGGAAAATAATGTTGATTTAATAGGTACTACCAAGTAGATTCCCTGCCTTGCCAGTAACCAACTAAACCTGATAAATTTACGATTTATTTCCATTCCCTTAAGTGAAGTGCTCCTCGATTGAATACCCCTGGTGCATTTGACCGTTCGTTAGGCTGGCTGGCTGGCAACGCCATCAATTAAGCGCTTTTCTGCGGTTTGTGCAGCCCGCATCATTACGAGGGCCCTCCACTCGACCCCCTCCCTTGGTTCCCTCGTGACCTTCCGCCCCATTCCCCACCCCTTCCTGCGCCTCTTGACTTATCAGTGCCTGGCATCACGGTGCTTCGATGTTGCAGTTGCAACCGATGTGATTGTGCGATTGCGATGACGCTGCTCGTGTGGCTGCCCATTGTATCTGCACTTCTTTCGACGCCGAGGATACACTTGAAAACTCTTTTAAAATTGTACTTGAGGTATTAAGTTTTCAAATTTATAGCTGATTTACAGTTTATTCTCTGAGTGTATAAGATCTGCATCTGCGATATCTGTCGCCATTTGCTGTTGCAACTGGAGTTGCTGATGCCGATGCATTCGATTACTTCCGCAGAGAGATGAGGATGCTGGACTTCTGTCCCCCGCCAATGCTCTGATGCGTTGATGGACATGAAATTGCAATTTATTTTTCCCCCAAATTCGGCGACAAGATACAGCTCAGGGGACATCGTTTTCGGGCTTGATTTGAATAAATGGAACGCCATTTGTATCCGGGATTCCCTGCGTCTGGTCTCGACGGCTTATCTTATCGGGCACGTAATTAGTTAAGCTGCCCAGGGCTTTCTTTATGTGCTATTTTGTGTTGTGTGGGCTTGGGCAGCCATGAGCAATTGGCTGTCCAATGAGCAGTTTTGCTGCCGGTCCGCCAGAAAGGGAGATTTGAAAATCTCAGCACAATCCCCGGCTTGAGGACAGCAAAAACAATGGCAGCACCAGCTGTAATATCAAAAAATTCAATTTATTTCATGATTTATTTGAATTTCATTTTCATTTGGTTTTTGGTTGATTGCATTGCGTCTTCGGGCAGCTTCCGTTCTATGAAATTAAAACGTATCTTTTGCATTTCATCTGCCAACAAAGCGAGCGGCCAAAGGCTGGCAAGCACCAGAAAATAAACAGTAAGCTGACCGGCAATCCAATATCCTGGCTGCTGGACACTATAAATCCTGCATCCTCTTTACGTCGTCTGTGTCTGCTGTATATAGTTTTTATTCTGTATTGCAATTGTCGCCCTAAAATGCTTAACGGTAAATTATGCAACCATAAATAGAAAACTTCAGGCCAGACAGTGAACGAGTGGAGGCTAGAGAGGAGAGCGTGTCACGGAGTCAGAGTATTTCAGTTAAATTTAACGATAGTTTTGAAACAGTACTGTATATCAATCCCTTGTCAGTTCGAGCGTCAAACTTTTAGTGTCTAAGAATAAGTTTCTAAGAGAGTTTAATAGCAAATTATGAAACCTGCTTAACCTGTTTGAAATTCGCTCACCTCTAGCAGAAGCTCGCTAGATACTCCGGACAAATGCTTTATAAACAAATGGGAGCCGACATCACAGGATCTGAGCTGGCAGGCCGGCAAATTTATGCTCTGCGCAGGACGAGGTCGTCTACGTGAAACGCAATTTTACGAACTTAATAAATTTTCTATATCTTTTCGCAAAACGCACACACCACACACCACACACAAGCCCCGGCTCGTTTTGACAAGCCGCACAATTGGATTTATCTATGATACCAGCCCCCCCCTGCCAGGGCCTAAAACCCATCCACCACTCACCTCCTGGCCTTTGGAGTCCTTGTTGGCTCATTTAATGGCCATGGCAAACAAGCCAAAACAAAAGCGAACGAGAAAAAAAAACGCAATTTCTCATTATTCTAACTAAACAGGTTGGTCCTCGGCCGCACAGTGGGCCAAAAGTCAATTTAACGCTGATGGATTTATGAGCCACTTCGACGTCTCCCCGGCTTAGGGACAAAGCACTCAAATTGGGTGAAGAGCGAGCGTTTAGCGGGATTGAAAGCCGTCACGGAGCGGCCAATTTCGAGGCGGATGGTGATGAGCACAAATTGGATTTGAGAGGGAGCCCCAGCCAGAGCCAGAGTATTATTTCCTAAGTACACACACTCAGATTCAGATTCTGATTCGGATTCCACTTCCGCCCCAGTTCATCGGGCATCCTTGAAGGCACACATAAAGTCTGCGCTTGCAGCTGCCAGCGAAAGTGCAGCTTATGCATATTAAATTGTTATTCCGCATCTGTTTGCATTCCAATTCCATTCCCTTGAGTCGTGCAAGGGGACTCTGCAAGGTACATATACTATATATAGTATAAATTCGGTAAGTGGGTCAAGTCGCTGCTGTCATTAGCATAGGAAAAGCTGGATAGCTGGATAGCTGGGCGGGACTGGCAACCGCAGGGCCTTGAACTATTTACCATCGATTGCAAACCACTGTGAACCCATTGTGCCTTATTCTCTGGCAAATAAACAATTTGCATTCCCAACTAAGCCCCGGCCATCGTTAACCCATCAAGAGGCTGTCTGTCCCTTATCATCAACCAGTTGAACAAATTGCTGACCAAAACCAACAAACACCGCGGCGGAGGCGGTCTCGGGGGCTATATTGAGCGCTCGTTGCTCTATAATTACAGGGGTCCACGCCCACTGTTTGGACAACACTTGCGGGCGTATCTGTATCTGTGCATCTGAATATCTGAACAGCTGAGTATCTGCACAGGGAAAACAATTGACGAAAGACTGGTAGAACTTGAAATTTGGTTATAAATTCAAATTATTCTTAATTATTTCTCTAAGACCAAGTCTCTGAGAGTAAATGAAATATTACAAGGTAAAAGCTATCGAAAATTTTGAATATTTAATACGTTTTTTTTTTGAATAACCTTCTTTAAATTGTAAACATTTTACACCGAAATTTCTTTTACCAATTCTTTTTCTCTCTGTCGATTGGAGTATCTGTATATCCGTGGCATTGTTTGCTCGCATTTTGAAATCTGTCACTAGAAGCGGCTCGCTGAAATTAACATTTTCCACAGGTCCGCCCGGAGAGCCTGGAGTGCGGGGCGAGGAGGGACCCATCGGACCCGCCGGACCGCCTGGCGAGAAAGGACCGCGCGGCAAACGCGGCAAGCGGGTGAGTTGAAAAGAGAACAAAAACAAATTGAAAAAAAGAACCTGATTCCACTCGATTTTTAATTAGAAACTCGACAGCGCTGGCTGTAAATTGAGTTCGGAAACAAGAGTGTATTATCATGTAAATTACTTTTGTACAAATGCGTGGGCGTGTGCGTTAATTTAATGCTAATCTGTAAATATAGTACTGCGCCCCGAGGGCCCCGGTGTACATACAACACACACGTGCATATATATTCAGTGTAAGGGACCCAAACTTATCCTTCCGCATGGGCTCACCTGCATGTCGGCAGTCTGTGTAACGAGCATGTTTACACGACTCCGGGAACGTGCTACTTAACTCATTACAGCAGGTACACTGGGCCGTGGAGCGCGGCTGTGACACGCAGCCAAGGAGATGTGCGCCAAAAGTGATCAACAGAATGCTTGGGGAACGGGAAAACTAAACATGAAATTAGCAAAAGAAAATAGTACACTTTTCCCGTGGGAATTACGCCTTTGAAGAGTCTCCTTGACTGTCTTCCTCCGACTAAAGTTTATGCATCGTTTTATACTGCATCTGATAAAATAGCTGCCAAGTATCTGGCAGATGCTTTGCCCCGCCCCAGAACGAAACTATGCCAAAGCCCATTGAAGTTGTCAAAAATATTTTCGCGCTCTAATCTCGGGCTTAATTTATGGCTGCCTCGCTACGTATCGGAGGCATCTATCCGCTATATCTACGCGTTATGGGTCTGCTCCGGCGGAATGTCAACAGTGCGAAGATACATTTTTATTGGCACTCCGAGTGTCGGCAGCTGTTGCCGCCCTCTGACGTGTTGATGGATGCACGATATGGGTGGCAGTCCATTGCCGGGGGTTGGAATTTTCATTTGGATTTCCCTTCCTTTCTTTTTTTGCGCATATATGAATATGTAGCCGGGCCCCAGCACGTGTTTGTGTGCGCCATGAAAAATGCATAAGCGCCGCCAGCGAAGCTGCCTGGATGAGCAGCTCTCGGTTGCTCCGTGGCTCCGTTTCTTAGGATTCTGCTGGCCATATTGATATGCTGTGTACATATATATTATGCTGCTCAACCAGCGCGCCAGCATTTGCGCATTTGGCCCATTTCCACGTAGACCAGGACGGGGGAGAGTATAGGAAAAACATTCTGATTATTGTGCTGCAAAGTCAAAGTCATGGCAGCAGCCGTGCGGTTGCTGCTCCTGCCGCCTGTTGTTGTAATAACGCGTAATGCCAAAAGAAACATGCAAGCCGACTTCCTTCAATACGCCCAGCAGCAAAACAACAAACAGAAAAACACAAAACCGAAACACTGGCAACTGGCAACGTGCAGCATTTCTTTTATGAGTTTGTTCGTGGATTTCTTCTCCCAGTCAGCGAGGGCAGCTACTGCGATTTATTTACTTATAACCAAAGCATTTTTAGTTTTTACATATTAACATAAATCCCAAATTGAGAAGTTACTTAAGCTTCTTAGAAGCCATTAGCAGCTAACAAAATTCACACATTTCTCAGAGGAAATTCCCAGAAATTCTGTGGAAATATAACAAAAATAAATATTTTGGTAAAATTTCAACAAACTCAGCCTCTCTCAAATGCCAACTATTCGAAGAGGAATTTTTATATTAAAATCAATTAAATAATATCACAAGTTTGTTCATTAAAAAGTCCTAGAGCAAGAAATGCATGCAGTTTTAAGCTGCAATTAAGAAAAATACATATTTTTGCAAGCAGAAAAAGGGGGGGAAACTGCCAGACATTCCACAGAACATTTTGATCTCTCCGCCAGACGGTGTCTTTTTTTTAGGCAGCCGATTATTCCAACTGAAATTTCCCTGCAGAAAAAAGCCACTGCAGCAACGTGATGTCAAAACAAATGAAAGTCACAAGAAACGGCAGTCTCTGGCGGCGGCTGCTGCTCCTTGCCTTTGCCCCCGTGGGCCTTCTGCTTTGCAAACAAACAAAACTTTGGCCAACAAACAAAACAACGGCAGCAGCGGCATCAGAAATATCTATATTCGCACCCATATTCACGGCACCGCGGGCCATGCAAGGCATAAAAAATTATTTGCAACAATTGCCTTCATCTTTGGTGGAAACGTGACGCCTGCGAGGCAGCAAGTTGATTTTCTCTTCGATTTTTACCGAACTCTCGGAGCTCTCCAGCTCGGAACCCCCAGTTCGATGTCGTTGGGTAATAACGATAATGGGGCGGGGATCGGTGGGAAAAAAAGGAAAGAACGCTGCATCGCGGAATTAGCTCAGTGGGGAAGTTGCCATAATTAGTTCGGCAAATCGTAAAAAGCGCCGAATTGCCGGCTAGAGCTATTTTCGAAAACATTTATCCGTTTCTCGCCAACAGCATCTGTTTCGGGCTAAAACCATTCCCCATTTTCCCTCCTTTTTTTGGGGTTATTGCCTAGCCGTCGGCGTCATAAAAAAAGGCATAACGCAATTGCTGGCATTATAAATTTGACATGTTATTTTCGTCGCCTCGTCAGAATAAAACACTCGTATGGATTGCCACATTCCAGGGGCGGCTGCCCGAGGGGGGAATAGGTTGATGACGGGCTGGCATATGAAATGAATTTGAATTTTGGGCGTATTGAGCTGAAAGGAGTCGATGTTACTGTGCCCTACATTCCACATCTCTGGGAGCACTAATCTCAGTGACAAAAAGCCAACTAAGTCAGCTGTCAAAAAATTTCATAAAGCACTAAGTTCATTTATCTGGATATTTATCAAGCCTAAAATCTGTTTAAGAAGATCTTTTTTATACTATGGGCTTAAATATTTCAGACTTGAGAGATTTTTGGTAGCTTTGTTTGTTCCAAATACAGGTTGTTAAAGAAGAGTAAGACTTTGGTTATAATGAACAAACAATTTTAAGGCAACTGCCTGATTTTTAATACAAATACTTATTTAATTTACAGGTAATATTTGTGTTTAAGCAATAAAACAAGTTTTAATTAGGGATCACTGTCTCTTAAGAAGGTTCAATTGGAAAGGCTCCACTCTATAACCTCCAATTACAGCTGAGCTCCTTTTTGATGCCTAAGGGAGGCATCAGTAGTTCTGAAATGTTTTCTTAACTTCAAACCATCTTGAACAATCAAAATAAATGTAAAAAATATCTCTTGGATCAACTATATACCTTTAAGTTTCATTCTCATCAGATATACACCAAATATTTATTGTTTTACCTGTTCCTTCCTTAAGAAAAACACAAGTACTCCCTGTCTCTAGGGTATTAATATGATTTTTGCCCGCATGACGGTCGCGGCAAACATGAAATTTACGACCGGGCATCATATTAAAAATTTAAATTAATTTCCAACTGGGTGTGACGAGTGGAATTTTCTATTTATCCACCGCTGCGAGCTGGAAATTTGCACTTTCCGCATCTATATTTCGGTTTAATAAAGTTGAAACGCAAAGTCGTTGGGAGTGTGAGGGACAATGTACGAGGGACGCTGCAATCTCGGCCCAAGGAAACTGTTTGTGAAGCGTTTATGTCAAATTTATGCTAATGTATTTTACAATCGTTGCTCAGTCGGGGCCCATGTCAAGTTTGTTGTCTTTTGAGCCCTTCACATCAGCATAAATTTCCCAGCGACCCGCGCCGCTGCGCTTGCCTTATCACGGAAAAGTTTTCCCGCACCGCCTGCGTCTAAGTAAATGGAGTCATAAAAATTGCGAAAGTCGCAAAAAACTTGTCAATTCGCTACACGTCACACGGTCTCGCCCCCGAAGGAAATGCGATCCCAGGAACTTCTCAACTGCGAAGGGACGACAGAGAGCTCGACGCAAATCAAAGACTTAAGGTTGCTTACACGGAAATCCAAATGCGGCAGGACCCCTCTTCTGTGTATCTCAGTGTGTGTGTGCTCGAATGTATCTCATGTCTGCCACTCAAAGGGTTCATCGTTTTGGCCAATTCGCTGGCTGGCTGACGGGTGTTGCCTAAACGACGCAATAAGCTTAGCACTTCCACCACCATCGAGCACGGAGCACTGAGTCCCGGCTCCTGGATCCAGGATCCTGGATTTTCATTGCTTCAGCTTGAGTGGAGACGACTTGGCGTCTTTGTTTGATAAGCGCCACGAAATGGCCAACAATGTTACGTCATTGTTCATTGAAAAGTGCGCAGCATGCAAATTTCCCCCTCCGAGAAGGACGCTTTTCTTTTCTTCTCTTTTTGTGCGCAATTTTCCAATTTTCCTCGGCTGCGGCAATTATTTGCGGTCATCGCTCATATATCTTATATTGAATGTGCGGGCAAAAAATCGGTCAAGCATCGAAAACACGCCGCAGGACACACACATGCGTGTGTACCCGGGGTTGGAGTTGGGCGAAGGGAGTGTGTAATGTCCTGGCCCCAAGGGTGTGCGTAACTTTTATTTTATGGCCGCCGATGATGAGAGCGCTGTGGGAGTCACAAAAACGATTGAATAAAGAAATCCATGCTCCAAAAACACCCACGCCAACTTGGCGACAATGCCGTGACCCCAACCACCCCGCAAGCCCCACCCCTTTAGAGCCCACCCCCATCCAGTTAGCTAGCCTCATAGAAATTTATGGGCACGCGTGTTACATTGACGTGGGTCTGAGGTTGCCAACAACCCACGGAAGCTCTGAATAGGGGAAGGGGATTGGGGGATGTTTTTCGGGGGGACTTGAAGCTCGGTGAAATGGGAAACGGGAAATGGAGCATCCGGATCCTGGGGGAGGGGTTGTGCATGCAAAAGTAGCAAAATTATACGAAACGAACGCGCTTTGCCAACCTAAAAACCAACAACCAACCGCACAAATGCCAACTGCTGCCATCTTGGCATTGATGCGAAACCTGGCTCCTTGCGGAGGCCAAAACGACGAAATCTTTAACAACGATTTCCCTAAATACTTCCGAATTTCATACATATTACAATATCACGGCAGCCGGAGCAGCAACCGCAGCTACATTGTTGAGGGCGAAACGAAATCACGCGAAATTTTTACAACGCAACTTGACTTGTTTCCTTCTCCTCAGCATGCCACAGTGGTTGAGGAGCGATAAATTATTGACATTCCACGGTTAAGTAAAGTTTTAGGTAGTTCTATTTAAGCATATAAGTTCAGAACTATGTAAGAAGAGAGGTTAGAGGTTTTTTAGGTTTCATAAATATAAATCTAAAAATGCCTAGAGATTTTAATTCGTTAAAAAAAATTCTAAAAGAGAGCAAAGAAATTTTGGGGGTACCAAATTCAGTGCAAATTAAGATCTTATCAACACCCTCTTAGTGTTATTAAAAACGCTGTGATTTCTGAATAACCCCCTAAAATTGTGGATTCCATTTAAGAACCCTTTTTAAAATTCATCATCAATTAGTTTATCATATTTATACTGCACCTCAGTTTATTTCCATACAACTTCCTCTCCTTTCTGGCGGCGTAGGCAAGTTGCATAACGAAAACATTCTCACATTGTTTATAGTCCCGCCCATTTTATGGCCGGAATGGCCCATTGTACTCTGTATCAATGCGAGGCGGAACATATTACGAATTTAATGCGCTCGCGTACTTGCAAAGAATGTTTCGTAAACTTTTGCGGCGAACGCGCCGCGCATTACACGCCATGAAGTGCCGGGATTTCGGCTGAGTGTATGTGTGTCTGTGTGTGTGTGTGTGAGCCGGAAACGGGCTGCAAAACTTTCACCTCAGGCGGAATCCGAATCGGGGGCGGGCCAGGGGTGAGTGCGCTTTTTTCCGCCTTTCCGTGGAGAACTGTTGTTATGACCCGAAAAATATGGAATTTCAAAAGAGGAAAATGTGCCGGGGAAAATGAAAAATTGTGAAAAATATGCGCGCACGCAGGGAGTGCGGCTGGTCGCGGCAGCCGCGGCGGCGGTGGCAGATGCTGTACTTGAAGTGGCCTCAAACTCCTGGACGAGCTCCTCCTCCCCTCCTAGGTCATTCTCCAGGACAAGGACCAGCTCCTCTTGCTCCTTCTTGTTCGCACCCAGCGACATTTGCCAAAGGTCGCGTCGAGATCAAAATGATTTTCAATTTAACGCGTTTACGTGCGGCCATTTGTCTGTTTTCCCTCTTCCCGCCACAGGTTTTCCCGGTTTTCCCGACCCTGCCTCCGAGGCAGCTTTAAATGGCAACTACGCCGGACGCATACCGAACGGAATCCCGGAAAGAACAGAAGGACGAACGCAATTAATTTACAATTACATTGCCAGGACGAACTAAAAACGCAAAAAAAAAGGTGCAACCCAGTCGAAAAACTCATTTGCCTCGTCATTTGTGCGTTAAATTGAAAGGCGTTTGTGCAAATATTTTCAATATTTACGCATAATTTAAGAGAGTCCCTACAAAAATACACATACACCGCCTCTGGAGCTGGTGTGTCGTGTGGGACTGTGTTTGGATACTTTGAAAATTAAATTCAACCCGAGGCGCTGGCTCGCACAAATATTGATACATTCTAATGGATTTCCTTGCACACAAACACACTTGGGCCTTCGCAATCTGATTGGGATTTGGGCTGCCGAAAAGGCAGAGTTTTTCTCTCGTTTTTTATCGTAGTTAGGCAGCTGCGCCAACAATCGTCCTTGCGAGCCCAACAAACATTTGCCCAATTCACTTGCTCTCCGTCTGCATCTGTAGCTGTAGCTGTATCTTTGTATCTTTTATTTATGTTATTTATCGCATCCCGCCGGCAGTGGCCTTTAAAAGCCTTTAAACCTGCCCGCCTGCGAAGGCTTTCCACCCAGTTCCTTGGGGCGGGATTGGTGCTTATCAATGGGTAGGAAATGTGGACACGTAAGCCCTCAAAGTGTCCCTTAATTACGGCAGAAGGCAAACGTTAAGCGCTTGGCTTTAATTCAAATCTCTTTAATTGTTCCACAAATGGCCAGGCCGGAATGGAAGCTGGAGCTGGAGCTGAAGCCGTAGCTGAATTCCCATTCCGCATTACGAACAATGTGCAAAAGTTGCTAACAAAGCGCCAACTGACGCAGGAACTGGCATCCTGGCACACAGGACACAAGCACACCTGCTCAGTGGCATGCAGATGAGCTGCAAGTGCTGCCAAGTCTGTCTGTCTATCGAAAAAAAGCTTAAGATAAATTAGCTAAAGAATTCTTGTGATATAAAGGCAAGCTAAAATAACTTGTATTACTTAATATATTTTATTCATAAAATGAAGTATCTAAAATAGCTTCAAATGTCCTCGGAAAATTGCCAACTCCGACTGCTAGCCTGCACCGATGAGCTGTCTCTCTGGGGCGCAAAGAAAATGCCAAGAGGGAAAAAGTTGGAATTGGGAAGTGCATTTGCGGTGAGGCAAGGACTTATGTAGGCTCCTCCATCCACTGTCCCCCGCTCCGTTGTCTTTGCCGCCTCGGCTTCGAGCTCGTCCTCTTGTCTGTCCAAAGGACCAACAACAACAACAGCAACTTATGCATATGCCAAGCCACATCCTGTCCGTATCCGTGCGAGTGCGAGTGTGCGTTAAGCGCTTACATTGTTATGCCTTCTCGCTGATGCCGTTGTGCTTATTGTTGCTGCTGTTCTGGCCGGGTTTTAATAACTGTAAGTACGCCACTTCCTGTGACACAAGGATATGTAATTGTTGCACATGCCTGGGCATGCCGCAAGGAAATTACACTTGCTGCCGCAGAGACACACAAAGCTACAGACAGGATCAATTGCATAATGCCCGGGAAAGGAGATGCCCATGCATACCGTGCGGGTGTGTAATCGCAATCAAAAGGAATAACCGGATACGTTCAATCAGATTGAACCATGTGGCCTTACTGCTGCTCGGAGAGCTCTTTCATTTAATTCCGAGCAGGACTATCCGACTTTAATGCCAAGCCGAGGCTCATCTTATTCCCAACTCGATTTGCGGGAATGCTATTGAATATTCCACTCCAAAGTCGAGTGTCTCTATTCGCCTGGGCCACATGTGTAAATGGTTTTCCCCACATAATATCCTTTACTCGAGTTTTTGCCAAGGCCCTGCTCCTTAGCATATTCGCCGCACTCGTTGTTTTTGCTGAAGTTGCCTTTTATGACGCTCAGCATTTTGCCTAATAGAGGTTTTTGTTTGGCTGCATTGCGGTCTGAATGCAAAGCCCACGCCCCCGACATCGCTAAACTTTTGGTAATTTGCCAGCGTATTCAGAGCACTGAAAGAAATCGTTGGTTTTTTGAATTATAATAATTTAATTTAAAGTACTATGAAAACATGGTCGTTCTTATTGACGTTAAAAGGTAACAAATAGGTATACAAGAAGGCGAAATATAGTTATATTTGAATATATATTACATATAATTCCCAGACCAATATTTGGTATATAAAAACCGACTTCATTAAGCCACATCCTTGAGCCCGCTTAAGGCCCCGTTTGAAACTTTAGACTTTATTTGTTTTTTGGTTAGGGTTCCTCGATGTGAGTGCCTTGGAAATTTGCCTCGCAGGGCGCACATTAACCTACCGAAAAAAAAACCGAAAAAACAATTAATTGTCTTTCGCTATGCACTCGCTCACTTACGCACACACACGTAGCAAAACACACAATGGCAGGACGAAAGAGCACCCACACACTCTCGCACAAAGGAGAAGCACTCACACAGGCACTCGAAGCACGTAGAGGAGTCGCTGCCGCTGACTTGACTTTATTTTCGACTCTCGCACTCACTTGCTCTCTTGCTCCCGCACTCTCAGTGCTGCCAGGATCCTGGTTCAAAATAAAAAAAAAAAAAAACAGCGGGAAAGGATTTCATAACCAACTAGAGAAAATACTTTGAAAATTAAGGAAACAAAACAAAAATACAGGGAAAGGATTCCATAACCAACTACAGAAAATAATTTAAATATTAAGGAAACAAACAATACAAGTGGAAGAGGATTTCCTATCCAACTAGAGAAAATTATTTGAATAATAAGGATGCTTATTTACTTATTTTAAAAGGATTCATCTGCTAGAAAATGTTCAAATTAAACAAATAAATTAATCAAAACATCTTTAAATTAAACAATAAATCTCAGCAAAAGAATATTTTTAATTGGTAAAATTCGGATAGATTTCCAATAAAAAAAGAAAAGTAATCCCTAAAGAACACCTCCCCGAATGGGAACCAAAGAGAAAAGTCCACATGTTCAGCACTGTTAACAGAGCTCCACGGGTCTACGGATTCGGTTTTAAAGATTTTCTATGCAGGCATTGTCTCAACTGGGGGGGAGGTGTGGCTGGTTTTGGGGGGAGGGGCATGCCGCATGGGTGGTGGTGGCACGGATGCTCCAACTTGCACTTAACACAATTTCGTGGCGCACAAAAGACTTTCGCTGCGGCACACGGCTCAAGCCCAGCACAACCACCGGGACTCACCGCACCACCTCCTTGCCCCTTCTCCTCCTCCTCCTCAGCCCACTTTCCCCTGAAGTACAACCCCCGTGGAGCCCACTCCGGCGGGTGAAGAACTTTTTCCTCAGCCGCCTTTGTTTTGCCCCATCAAAGCGTGTGGAACGAGCGCGTGCAACGCCTCGGGCGGTGCCACGTGGCATAAATTAATCTTCCCACTAAATTTGGCATCTTCTCTCTCCTCCAAACCTTGCAACCGCGTGGAACTCGCACAGATATTCGGACCCGGTGGCACCAAATTGGACGAGGACTACGACGATCCCCCGGTTACCCTGCTTCGGGGGCCACCAGGACCGCCTGGCACTTCTGGCAAGGATGGGCGCGACGGACGCGATGGCAGCAAGGGAGAGCCTGGAGAGCCGGGCGAGCCGGGATCTCTGGGTCCGCGAGGACTGGACGGACTGCCGGGTGAGCCGGGCATCGAGGGACCGCCAGGATTGCCAGGATACCAGGGACCGCCCGGCGAGAAGGGCGATCGCGGAGATATTGGTCCGCCCGGACTGATGGGCCCGCCGGGTCTGCCCGGACCACCAGGATATCCGGGAGTCAAGGGCGACAAGGGCGATCGCGGTGATTCGGTGAGTAGACAGAAATGTGGCTGCTTAAGCCTAACAAATTTCTTATAAGTTGACGTAATATATCGACAGTTAATTTAATCCTATCTCGAGCACCCATAACCCCCCCCTGATTATGCCTTTCAGTACCGCAAGATGCGTCGTCGCCAGGACGACGGAATGTCCGATGCCCCGCACATGCCCACCATCGAATACGTAAGTCAAGCCACCACCTTTGACCCACCAGAAGCCACCCCAGCACCCCAGATTAATCCTTACTGATGTGATTTCCCCTGCAGCTGTATGGACCGCCAGGACCTCCGGGACCCATGGGTCCGCCAGGACACACCGGCAGTCAGGGCGACCGCGGATTGGATGGACGCAAGGGGGATCCGGTAAGAACCGAAGTCCAAGTCAGGGCTCTAATTCCCCACGTATAAGTTACTCTAACTCTATGCATCCCACTCTCTCTTCCCGTATCTCTTCGTAATGCAGGGCGAGAAGGGCCACAAGGGGGATCAGGGACCCATGGGCCTGCCGGTAAGTGGCTGAATCGCCGTCAAGATTAGCCCGTAATCATAATGGAATATAATTGCAGGGTCCAATGGGCATGCGAGGCGAGTCGGGACCCTCGGGACCCGCGGGAAAGGCTGGCATACCGGTAAATTTCAATTGAACGCAGGATACCTTCATGTTTGGCTTTTAATTTGCTACCCGCTCCTCCTCACCCCCAGTCGGAATTAATCCCCTCGTTTTAGTGGATCTCGTTACTAAACCTCTGACTAACCTAATTGTGTGTTCTCATCTCTTCTCTCTCTCTTTACTTGCAACAGGTGTGGGGCGACTACTAATACTAGTTAAATGGCAGTCTCTATTAAATAATAACCAGTCTAAAACGCGACTTGAAAGCTAAGAGAAAGCATTCCTAGGCTCACGCACACACTTACACCGAAACACTCATACATGCAAAGTCTTAAAAAAACACCCAAAAACACACACACTGACAAACACACACATTTGAGGAAAGGAAAACAAATTTAATCGAAGCAAAACAAATGTTCAAAGTTACGAAGCCGCGCAACGCTTGTCAAATGTGCTCAGTTATCGTCTAAATATATATATATATATATTATATGTATATGTATATGTATATCAATTTGTACAAACACGCACCCATGTACAGAAAATCAAATACGAAATAGCAGCATGTCAGTGCCGAGTAAGCAAATCAATTAATTGCATACGGCAGAGAACAGAAATCAGAATTCGGAAACCAGAAACCAGTAAACAGAAATCTAAAGCCCGACACCCTCCACCCGCATGAAGAAAAAATTAATATTCATATCATTTAAAATGCCCCAAGAGTCAAATAAGTATTTATGTATACAAACCAGTAGCGCAAACAAACATATGTCTACAGAGCGTATTTACAAACGTCAATCAATCGAATCAACTAACACACTTTAAGCCACACCCCACACAGCCCACACACCCCCCACACCCAACAAACACACACACAGTCTGACTAGTAAGCCAGCTAACAAATATGCAATGCAAATAATTTAATTGCATTTCATTCGCCGCTGCTCTGTGCGAAGCAGGAGCAGGAGCAGCAGCAGCAGCAGCAGGAGCAGAAGGAGAAAATGCATAAATCATACGCACCGTGGGTCGTGGCAGCACCGGGTCTTTTAGTGTTTCCACGAGTGCGAAACTGCACTAATTGATAGATTATGTCGAAACCGAGTTGCTATCATTGGCAATTTGCCTTGATTGGCTTAATTATCCACATAATAAGATGATCCTTGACTTTCCGCTTCCGCTGCAGCTCCTGCTCCCGCTCCCGCTCCTGCTCCTGCCGCCGCTTGCATTGTCTTAGGTGCCGTCCATGGGCTTTGTCTGAATATTCGAATAGTACTCGTTCATGCAAAGCATAATTGCCAAAGCTTCAATGTGAAACACAAGAGCCAGTGGCAGACACAGATTTCTAAATAAGCGCAGTAAAGTTGTACTTAAGCCATGAATTGTCCTAATTAATGGATTATTTGAAGACGAAATTGTAAGATATTTTAATTCGTATCTCTCTCAATGTTCGCATAGATATTGTTTAATTATTTCTGCCGTACTAAGCGGCCCATATACATACAAAAACCAAATGAAAATGGCAAATGAAATGCATTTCACTCGTATATCCACAACAAAGAGCTCTCCCATCCAATTGTGCATATTTTACAGTGTTAAAAACTTAAATAAGCCCCGAGAGACAGCAGAAGTTAGTTAGGCTAAAGTTACACTACACAGAGTCTGCTTATACTCTCCCGAAATGCGAAAATATCAATAATAAATACATAATCTTACCACGAGTATGTATCCTATTGGTTTCATGGACATCTCAAACAAAGTAACGCAAATAATTCTATTTATACAAGAAATAATAAAGAGTCGAAGGCATAAATTAACATTTTTCAATGCGGAGGGTCGAACTAGGTGAGGGACAAGTAAACGGCCTGAAAAATCAAACATAATCAATGCAAATGAAATAATGCCATGGAAATATGATAATAAAAGTATATAGAATTGCCACAGCGACAGCGCATTTCCGAATCCACAGCCCATAAAAATTCAATGGGAATTATTGAATATGCAAATGGGAAATGAAAATGAAAATGGAGTGGAATGGAAAATGTTTGCAGCTTTAATGTTTGAATGAACAGGCAACAGCAAACAGCAAACGGCATCGAAAATCACAAAGAATATGTCAATTTGTTTTCAATTAGAGGTGTCTCGTTGTTGTAATAATCCCCAAACGGAAAACAGAATACACAAACAATTTGCATGTCAATTTTCATTTAATCCACTAAATGTCAAGCAACCCAACGTGTACATACGCTGCGATAAAGAATGGAACTTAATCATATAATTAGCTGTTAATTTTTCTAGCTGTTTAACCACTCTCTCTCTCTCTATCTCGACGTGTTTACTTACCATCTTGCTCTCTAATATATAGATATACCTACTCTGTACGCTCTAGATTCCTTCACTCACTAACCACGAACTCAACTCTCTCGATCCATAGGCTAGAATAATGAATTGTGTTTTCGCGATTGAAACTCAAAACTTAAACATTAACTAATTACCCTAATTACCTAACTATTATAATTGAAGAGCAAGCGAAAAGGTAAAACCCCTAATAAGCCGCTAACCGTAATTGTAAGTGTACATTTGTTAATTACCCCATAAAAAAGAAGAGTTTGCGAACGAAATAAAAATAATATTATATATATATATATACAAGGATATATATTTACGTGTATTTATGTCTATATACGTGCATATACTAAATGTCGATGTGCGAGTGCATTATGCCATCACGAACCCGAATACCATATTTTTATCTGTGCTGCTGCGTGCATTTCAAATGTATAATTCCAAATGATTCGATTGATAAAGAAATAACGTAATAACGTAATGCGAATCCCGATAATTGTTTGCCTTGGCCCCTCCCGAGCATGTGCGAATCGCGGTTAAGCGGCGAGCGAGGCAAGGCCACAGAATGACCGATTGTAAAATGATTGCTAAACGAAACTATCATAATTTTCGTATTAATTATGCATTTTCAATAAAGTGATGGTTTTTTACTAAACAACAAATTAGCGAGTACAAATAGAAGCACTCATTTTTGGAGGCAGGGTGTACCCACTTCATCCCGCTCTGCTAACCACACGCTTTCCCCATCTTCTCTCCGTTCTTTTCTCGCTTTCTCCACTCGCCGCAGGGACCGCCGGGCTTGGATGGCATGAAGGTACTTCCCCGAAAATCCATCCGCTGCGAAAACACCGTGGTTGTAACCGATATCTCTTTCTATATTCGCAGGGCGCCCAGGGCGAGACAGGCCACAAGGGAGAGCGCGGGGACCCGGGTCTGCCGGTAAGCATTTCAAGGACACCTCGGGACATTTCCGTAGAACAGAGCTCTTCTACTGCTCCTCCATGTGGTTGCTAATTTTAAATAATCTGTGTATTCTCTCTCTATTGTTTTTACCTCTCTCTCCGCTCTCTCTCTTTCTTTCTGTTTGCATGCGAATCTCCTTTATGTTGGCGCTCACCCAATGCACCTGTCTGAAACGTCCTTAAACACACTTTAAATCCCCTGAAACACCCCCGAAAAAAACCCGAAAAATACACTTGCACAGGGCACCGATGGCATTCCCGGGCAGGAGGGTCCGCGCGGGGAGCAGGGCTCCAGAGGGGACGCCGGTCCGCCCGGCAAGCGGGGACGCAAAGGAGATCGCGGCGACAAGGGCGAGCAGGGCGTGCCCGGCCTGGACGCCCCCTGTCCCCTCGGCGCCGACGGGCTGCCGCTGCCCGGCTGTGGATGGCGGCCGCCAAAGGTTAGCATGCGTTATACGTCGTACTACCATACAAAAAAGCTACCCAACAAAACCTATCCCCATCCTGCACAGAAAGAAATCTAGGAAATGAGGCTGAAATCATATTTTATTTTGAAAATGAGCAGGATAAGGTTAGATAAAGTGCACATCCTAAGGATCATATCATAACTGATAATCTATACTTGTCGCAACTCACCTCCTTATTTCTCTCTGTGCCCAACCCCAAACCAATTGGCTGACGGAAAGTTGATCATTGGTATTTTGCATGAGCCACTCCTGGCATAGTGGTAGTATCTTTTTCTTGTTGCTGTTGTTGTCCAAGTTGGCTAACTAACTTTTGCTTTCGCACACACAAACTCAAACACTAACACACTACAAAACCGGCGAAACGTACACACTCTCGCCATCGCGAACACCTTACCCAGGAGCCAATCATCTCGACACCCGTGCACAAGGACTATTTGCCCGACGTAACGCAGCCGGAGAGCAACGCCAGCGATTACGAGCAGGAGGAGGAGGAGGAGGACGAGCAGGCGGAGGATAATGAAAACGAATATGATGAATATCCGGAACATTTGCATAACAATGAGTGAAAAGGAGGCAGGCAGCCAGCAAATGCCGGCAAACGGCAAACGGCAAATGGCAAATGGCAAACAAAGCACAAACACATACACCAAAGCAAACAGACCCGTTCCAGGACACTCACACCCACCACCCATTCTTACACTTTAACCCCACGCACCCACACAGGCCCAAAGTCCTGGCACAGGCACACCGACACGGGCGACTAGTTAAGCATTTCCGATTTCCGCTGCGAGTCCTGGATCTGTTTCGCTCTGTTGACATTTGCAATTAGCGTTAACAAATGCCAAGTGGCTGCCGCTGCTGCTGCTCCTAACGGTTCACCAAAGTAGATGCTATTAGCATACTCCATTTCTATCTCTATCCCTGTCCCTAACGCTTCCCACTCACCCACTCACTTGCTCACAGAATTATCCTTTACACACTCGCGCACACACGCGGCTATGCTCTCGCTGGCTTAGCTTATTGGTGATGGGTCCTCCCGAGTGCCTCTCCCGTTTGACTTTTCTCATCCAACAACTGCGGCCGTTCCCGGCTGAACTTCTGTCTCGCCCCTCGCAGGAAACCTGGCAGGCCTGGCTCAAGGACGAGCTCAATGCGCTGCAGCATCCGCAGCCAAAAAACTAATTAGCGCCCCCTCGACGGCTGCGAAGAAGGCGTGGACCCCCACCATCCCGACGAACCTAAGCGCTTTGGTCTTAATTTTAGTAACTTGTTATTGTTAAACTTAGACATCGACACAGCCCCAGCCCCGTACGTAGCCACCATCTGCCCTCAGAGCCCCACACATCGCATAGAGACCCGATCATAAACACTGTATAATCCACCAACTACTGTATCTGTATCTGTATCTGCATCTGTGCCAAATTGCTCCGGGTTGCCACCAGGATCCCCGACGTCGCAACCTCTAATTTTAGTTTTAATTTACCTATTAATATATAAATTGTATCTACTACAGCTATTTCTACAGCAGTTTCGAATACCATAAGCTAAAGAAGGAACCCAACTATTTTTTACAAGAGAGAAACTATTTAAAAACGAAAACTTAAATATAAAAGTCGACAAAAAAGTACCCACCAGAGTTTTAATGGAAGGCTAAGCTAAGGAGCTGATGAGTATACATTCAAGTATAATTTATATATTATATTCAAGTATAACAAATAAAAACCTGCCTTAAGCCCTGAGATTTACAATTTAATCATTATTATTCTCGTTACTCTTTGAGTAGTTTGAAATGCTTGACATATTTGTGGACATTATCCTTGACGTAGGGTTTCAGGGCGATGCAGGTTGGAATATTCTCGGGCTGTTCAATCCACAACTTGTGCTTAATCTCGTGCTCCTTTAGCTTTTCGCTTAGCTTCACAAGAGCCGCCTCATCCTTGGCCTGAAAATGCAATTTAATCAAATAACTTGAAGGTTGAATAGATTCATTGGATGCTCACCTCCAGGACCACTTTGTGCATATTGTCCAGATCCTTTAAATACGAAACCGTGTCCGTATCCTCCGAATTTAAATGCATTACGGCGGCGGTGGCGTGGCAACATTGCGCTATGACCGCGCCCATTGGCCAATTCAGTGCGGAACGTAAATCGCTGCGCACAACAATATATTGCACAATATTGCTCATAGCTATGCCTTAATTATTTGTTAAGTCTTATTAATTATTACAAATTCACGATTAAATGCCGGCAAACACCTTCAGAAAAACAGCTGTTTTTAAGGCTTGCAACACTTTTTAAGAGCCCAGAGCTGCTAGATCGATTTTAAATTTATTGACCATAAGAAGCTGAATGCTACGAAATAACATTCATTTTGAGTTAATCTGGCAACTCTTTACACATTTAGGCTTGCCACATTTCTGAAAGAACTACCTAAAATTAGTGGCCGACAAGAAGTCAAATGCTACGAGAAAAACTTTTTTTCGTTAATCTGGCAGCGCCTCGATTTGATTAATTTGAATGTTTTGCCGCGAAATGTTTTATTCATTTCAATTGAGGATTGAATTATATACGACTTTTCTTAATTTTCTTCTTGGGCATTTAAAATATACGTTTGTATAAATATCTATTTGTATAAGAAAATTCGTTAGACATATCAAATAAAACCGTTAAAAAAAGTAACTTTAAAAGCCTTATCTTCTATGAAATACTGATATGATGCTTAATGCGGAAACGAAATATGTCCTCGCGACATATCTCCTACGAACTCAAAGTGGCATATCTCATAGCGGAGTTATGTCGTTTCAAAGCAACTTATCTCCGCGCGATGTTATGTCGCTTTGAAACGACATAAATCACGCGATTTTTTAAATTAAATTTTTAAGTTCTAATTAATTTATTTCACATTTCATTTTACTATAAATCCTCATTTTCGTCTGCATAGCTTAGGTTAAACCAATTTAAAAATAATTTATGAAATAACTCCCCAAAGTTTGACTGTTCGTTGATAGCGTCTTACTTGCTATCAGTGATTCTCATCTACTTTATTGCATACAATTGCATTATTCATTTAGAAAAAGCATAGTAAAAAAATATTAAAATTATTTTAATTGAATTATTTATGAACACAAACCGGAAAACCCCAAAGGTTAAGAATTCTTAAAATTCAAATGTTCATAACTTGGCTCAAGGAAAGAATATTAAGGAATGTCATACATTTTTATTAAGGGTTTTAATAGGAGCTTTGTTTCATGTTGAAATAGATCAAATTTAAAATAAAATGTGTTTGCCGAAAATTGGGTAAAAATTAGATATCTAGTTTTAAATACAGAAAAGTTTTCCTTCAAAAGCCAAGTAAAAAAAACCAAACCAAACTAAAATCGGTTGAGTTTAAAACAAGTTATGATCAAAAACCCTTTAACCGACCCCCCAGACAGGATTTTCTCATAATATTTTAGAAAATAATAGAATGTCGATGTTCCCAATAATGTTTCTTTACCTCTACTAGTAGCCATGACTGGCCACCTGTTTTTCAATACGGTCAATATTTGTTAAAATTTAATTTAATTTAGTTAACTAAAGCCAAATCACACAACATTATTTACGATTTTAAAGCTAAGGAACTCAATTTAAGTGCTGTCATTCCAGACCAGTCCAGCATAAAATTCTTACCAGCCAGCCACTGCCAAGTAAGTCCGGTCAGGGGAAGTAATCCTTAATTTTCAAATAAATTGCTGGGCAAACATTGATTATATCGCTCTTAATGCATTGCCCTGCCCAGCCCCACACCTAAACCCATTATAAATCCAAATTAGACGGCAAGAGATTCGTGTAGATACTTTGATTTTATTGTTGTAATTCTTGGAACACTTTACATTTACATTTAAATTTATACGCCATAGATGCGAGACGATAAACGACGACTACACACACATAAACAACTTGACAGTTAATTGATTTAATTTACGCACCACATTGATACGGATCTGGGCGATCCTACCTCGTAATTGATATCGTGTCTAAGATATATAGTCATAGTTCGTAAAGGTACACTTTTGCATATATGTATGTGTAGAGATAGCTCTTCTCGGCTGCTTTGCTTGCATAATGCTCGTAGCTTTGGTATATAAAATATAAATAGGTTACTGACAGATTACGCTACTAAATTAGAACGTTGAATTGGGCAAAACTTGAGATTCTTGGAGAGAAAACAACACTCAACTAACAACGACGGAGCATCAAATGGGGGGCGTCGAGATCGCCGGCCGCCTCTATCGCTAATACATTTATATTTATGTTAATTTTAATAATAATTTCACTTGTTGCATGCATTCAGTGTGGCCAGGGTCGCATTTCACTCGCTGCACTCGTTCAGTGTGGCCAGTGTCGTGCTTGAGTTGTTGGCAGAGTCGGGCTTAGAAGCTGGTCTTGCCGAAGATAAAGTTGCCCGGCGCATCCACGTCCTCGGCGGCAAAGTACTCCTTCCACAAGGCAGCGAACTGCTCCCGGGTGACGTCGCTCTGGCCCTGGGCCATCTTGCTGAAGGCCTCCTCGCACTCGGTCTTCTCCAGGCCGTAGCTGGAGCAGACCAGCGTGAACTCGGTCACGTCAATGCCGCCGTCGTGGGAGGCGTCCTCCAGGTCGAACATGAAGTTCATGTAGGCGTTCTGCCAGTCCATCACGCTGCTCGGATCCTTGGCGTAGGCGTCCCACATGTTGCACCACTCGTCGACGCTGACCTGAAAGAGTCATGGATGAGCCGAGGATGAGGTATCGAGATTGCCCAGATTTATGCATTCCGCCCCGTGCTGAAAAGACCATTAGCAGGCGTCGCCTCCGGCGGAGATTTCCCATAAAACATCCCCCTCCTGCCTATTCAGCGGGTTCGGTTATGGCTGCTTTGGGGGCGTGTAATTTATGCCCTCCGCTTGGCTTTATCCCCGATCCGCTGCCTAGCGAGGCGATATTAACATTTTCTGGCTGCCCCGCCGATACAATGCCGAAGGAGGCAATTACCGCAACATCGACAGTCGCCACCGCCTTGACCAACTTGGCTGACCGCCGCCTTCGACTGCAGTACATCGGTGGCGCATCCCCAACCCATTAATTGTGGCCAGTTTCTACGTTTTGGCATGTTTTAATACGGCCATAAATAAGTGCGAGGGTTGTGTCCGACTGACCGGGAACATAGCCACTTGTAATGCCAATTGGCAGCTCACTCCCGGCCACTTCGCCCCGCAGAGAACTCTAAACAGCAATTCAAGCTAACTGCATATTTTTATGTTTATGTGTCGGACACTTCCAGAGACTAAATTGAAGCGAGCCAGGACCTGGATCCTTGACCCTGTGAAAATATAGAGATGCGTATACTCATACCCATAAGAGTGGTGTGTGAATAAGGGTCAATTGAATCAGATATGTAAATATGTTTTCTTAATGTAAGAATTTTGTAGATTTTTATAGATAAATATAGATAAAATATCTATAAAAATCTACAAAATTCTTACCTTAAGAAACCATATTTACATATCTAAACAAATTTTTAAAACAGTCCCTTGACTAAAAACTAATAATAATTCTGTAATAAACCAACTCTTCTTAGGATGCTGATTTGGTCATATTTGTCTAACTTTAGTTCTTGATTCAACCGGACTCCGTGACACGGCACGCGCTCCGCTTTGGATTGTTGTGGAGGGCGAACAATAAATCTCAAGTTGGCCGGTTTAGGGCTCCGGCTGCCGACAAAGAAGGGGCCAACAATGGTAGAGGCTTTGGCATATTTTGGCAGCAAACTCCGTCAAGTTCCTTGGCCGGTGGCCAGAACTTTTGTGGCTTTGTGGCAGGCGAAGTTCCGCCGCTACCTCATTGGGTTCGTTTGCGCACAAAATATCCGTAAAGCGAGCCCGTAACCAGTAACCTATAACCCAAAGCCCGTAGCCGTAACCCGTAACCCGTAACCCCGTGCCCGTTACTCGGGCGCGCGCCAATAGAATTAAGCCGAGGTTTTGCCGGACTGACATTTCAATTTCTGCTCGCTTTGTATCGCATTGTTGCGGGTTTTGGCCGCCGTTTGTTGATATTGAACGAGGAGTGGAGTGGAGTGGAGCGGGTTTCGGATTATAATTTAATTTGCTGCACTGGTGCTGCGTTTATGGCATTTGTGACATTGCGCCGGAATACAGGCAGGAAAACCCGCAGTCTATGACAAAGTTTGTCTTTGGAAAATGAGCAGAAGGCGGCGGGCATTGTGGGAATACTGAAAGAGTGAGAAAGAAAATCCTCGGCCGGAATTCAGATTGCATTGCTCAAATAATTCACAATTCAATTTCCGCCTGCTGGCAGGGAATTTGTTTACTCCCCCTCCTCGGGATGCCTCACCAATAAAAAGGGAAATTTATGAACGAATTTTTCTTCCGCCTCTTGCGAAGGACACTGTAATGTGCTGTGCCGCACGTGAGCACATGTGTGTGTGTGTGTGTGGGAGGGTGTCCTGCACACTTGGCAGTTACCTTCACAATGGCATCGAGTGCAGTCCATGGATTTTACTGACAATGGAGCCAGATTCGCTCGACAAAAACCGAATCACTTGACACTTGTAGTTGCCCTTTTCTGCCATCCGCAACTCACCTGTCCGTCGTTATCCTTGTCGGCCTTCGATCGCAGGCCAGTCCAGATTTCCATCATCACGTCGTACGTCTCCTTGTTCTTCGGCGTGTCCTTCGCCCAGCCGCGCAGCTTGCAAACGCGCTGCAAATGGCAGAAACAATAACCGTAAGCACCGTACTCCCAAATTGAGTTATCAGTTGGCCAAGTTGGAATGGCAGGGCAGCGCAAAAAAGTGCATGCAAATGGCCAAAAAGCATTGCCAACATTTGAGCTTTGTTTTTGTTGATGTAAGTATCGCATATTCAATGCACTGCATTGACGTTTTCGTTTTCGTTGTCGTATTCGCACTCGCATTCGTTTTCTTTTTCAAAAAATATATTCAAATTTGTTCGCCTGCAGCACTTCCGCTCCACTTACCTCGATGGCCAGCTCGAAGTCCTTAACGTCGATTTCGCCGCTTTGGTTCACATCTGTTGCGGCACGCATTCCGACATTTCGGCGCATCGTTGTTATTTTCGAGCCAATCGCGGCGTAAATTGCATGTTGTTGTCCCACATTGTTTGCATTGGTCAGTTTCGGGTGCGGGTCCAGGCCAAAACCCGAACCAGGGCAGTCGAAAAAAAGCCGAGAAAAGAAGCAAAAGAATAGAACGATGAACAATGGACGGATTTCGCGGCCAGCTGCGACAAAGTTCCGGTGTGAACATCAACAAAACTGCACGGCCTCGTGGGTGGAAGCCGTTCCCTAGCCGGAAAAGCCAGCCACTCTTGCACAGGCCACACACTCGGCATAAAAAGAAGCCTTTTTGGGCTTCAAAAATGGTATTTTAAATAAGGAATACCAAAAGGATAACTATTTTGATAAATACAAATATTTAGTTTTATTTTTTATAGCTAAGAATTATTTTCCCTGTAACATTTCAGCCTAAAATATGGTTATTTCCCAAAAAATCAAAAGTCAAACTTTCTTTTTGAGTGCTGGATTTGGCTTTTGGCCATGCGGGCGTGTCATTATCATTTGCAACGGTGTGCAAACGGGCACTTTAGTGCCAGTGTCAAGTATTTGGCGCTTGCGTTTTATGACCCTCTTTTTTTTTTTGTTTTTTCGGGCCTCCGCTCTTATGCCCTTTGTTATTGCCTGACCAGCTGCCGTCGCAGGGCGGGCAATGAGCCAAGTTGGTTGGGGGAGGGACAAGTATTGTGTGTTAAGGATGAGCCAACCGCTCCGGTGAATTAGTCATAATTGAAAAGCACTTAACCTTTGCACACGGAACGAAGCGTTGTCTACTTGTGCTCGAAAGTTCTTCCTTTCGGCATTTGCATTGCGTTTTAATTCAATTTAAATTGGCAAGTTTTGTTTGAGTTTGCTCACAGGCAAACACTTCTGTGCATTAAGCGTGGAACTGAATACTCTCGACGCAGACACTTGTCATATTACGTATACGCACTTGGTATATAACGTATACGCGATGTGTGCATGTCGCAGATGGAGGAGATTAAGCCGAAAACGAAAATGCATGCTAATCTATGCAGGTAATATTATGAACATATTAGCTTGGAAATAAATTTCGTTGGAAAAAGGGTTAGCTCTTAAGAACGCTAACATTTAAGAGAAAATGAATGATATATAATTAAAGAGAAAAAGGAAATCATATATCCTCTTAGCATTCCTATTTAAAAGGAAGTTTGACTTAAACTTTTCTTGTCCGAACCTTTTTTATTGGCTGCACTGATGCAAATACCTCTTCCGGATTTTACGAGTAATTGAAGACTGCTTCGGCTGCGCTATCTCCTGACCAGCTGCCGGTGAGTTGTGTCTTAATCCCATTAAAGCGTTTCCAGCCAGTTGAAGTGCAATCTAATCTAAAGTTTTCACAGCTTGTCCCCCCCTCGAAAAATGAGCTGCCGAAGTGGCAATAACTCTGACACACCCCATAAAATCGACAGCTCGTGCGGTCTGTCTCGGCAACTCCTTGCACCCTTTCGGAGGGCCATTCATCATCCTGATAAATACTCACCGAAGAACACATTGAACAGGAAGAGCAGCTTCTTTTTGCGGAAATCGGAGATCGACATTATTGTGCTGTTGTTGCTATTCCTGTTTCGTCCGCGGTCCTTTTATTTACTGCGCTTTTATTGGCTCTCCACTGTGTTGCAGCCTCGCTAAACGGAAAATGCGAACTGCGAATTTCGAATTGAGAAATGGGTGGCTGTAGCTGCAACGACAACAATGCGGAATACTCAATTACACACGAGCAGGGGGAGTGGTATAAGAGTCGCATAAAAATGGCAAATTAAGTGTATTCCGAAACGAGACTGTGTTCAAATTTAAAGCCCTCAATGGGTCCTCTGTCTCAATTAGGGGCGGGTCCCGCCGGGAAGGTCGCCTCGTAAAAACAACAGTCACGGAGTAGCGAACGCAAACCGACAAAGCCACAAGCAAAGAAAAAAGAAGGAATTTGTAATTGAATAAATACTTAAAATAGTCAAGCTAAAAGGTTTATCTCTTACTGCAATTTTTGACTTAAGTTTAAAAGTAAAAAAAATTAATAATAATTCTTAATTAAACATATATGAAAACTATATTGATTATTCCTCCAGAAATCTAGATCTAGATCGTCCAGCTATTAGCATGCAAATGAGCTCAAATACAAATAAAGAAAACTGCACAACTTCTTAGCCTTATTTGCAATAACTTTAGCTCCTAAATTACTCCCCATTTATTTCTTTGGGTGCAGGCACAGAGGCAGAACCAAAGCCACAGCCAGAACCAGACCAAGACCAAGGCCCAGACCAGAAGCAGGAAAACGGATTGGGTTTGCTCTAGTTGACTGGCTTAGTTTATGGCAGCTAATTCGGGCGGAGGAAATAAAAGAAGACTGTCTAAGGATGCGAGCTGCGAGTAATGCAAATGCATCCTGCAGGAAGGGGGGCGGGTCGAGTGCCGAGCTAAATGCGACACAAATGCAGGCGAATGGCTTTGGCTCAGACTGCCCCCGGCCCTGCCACTGTGAGTGCGGCTCATGGCTCATTTAACCTTCAATCAGAAAGCGAGATGCCAGGCAGGGCCATGTGCTAAATTAGACAGAACTATATATGTGCACACATTCCGTTGTGGAATGTATCTTGGCAGCGGCAGACGCACCAAACGGGGGCCCCAACATCAAAGGACCTGGCCGGGCCATTGCCAGCGCTGAAAGGCTGAAAGACTCGTGTTTGCCTAACTGCCGCTCAGCAAAAACTGTCACAGTCACAGCGTTTATGGTAGGCATTTCATGAATTTCTTATTTTGCCAACATACAAATTGACCCAGTTGGGCCTGACTTTGGGAACTCGCTTACTTATTCGCCACGATTACATATTTAAAATTATTCTGTGGGTGAAACAAGCAACATTTGGTTTCAAAACTCAAAGAACTTGTGCTTTATTCATATTACAGCTGGCTTTAAAATTGTAGCAATTTCAAAATAGTTTTCATAGGAATATAAACATTATTTAAATATTTATTTGAGTTTGGAAATAACAAGGAAAATACTTATGTAGGTCAGGTTAGGTTATAGTTGATGAACGAGTTCCCATTTTCAACTTAAAATTCTTTAGTAAAATCCTGGAAAATTCCAAAAAATTCTGCGGTGCTGTGTGTGCTTTATGCTTTTCTCTACTTTTCATTACTCTGCTCTGGGAAATGTGCTTCGCATAAACAGCGTAAATATTTGCTTTAGTTTAGTTTCGGGGACGCCGTTTATTCAGCTCAGCTCGGAGCGGCTGAAAGCGAAGGTAAAGCATAATTCCACAACAGAGGGAAATTGCAGCGAGGATGTCAAGTGGAAAGTGGAATGCAATGGACATGACAACGGCAGCAAGGATGGCTGGCAAATTCTGGCCAGGAGAGCGCCGATGGCCAAAGCCGATGGCTGATGGCTGATGGAGCCAGCGGCGCTAACAGAGGACCACTCGCCGTGCTTCCCTTTTCGGGTAAATGCAGTTTTCCCCGGAAATGAAATTAAATGGAATATCTCCGAGTCGCCAATTGAATATGCTGCTGAGCGGCAAATTGAAAAAGCCAACCGATCCCTGGACTAAAGAATGCCTTTTGGTCAAGTGCAGGTAAATTTACCTTTTACTTGAGCCAATATTATTCTATTATAACAGCAAAGGTCATACGGAAGATGGGGTTTTCTTAGCTGCCAAGGCAAAAGTGTCGACAAAGTTCAGTTCCACTTGCAGTTTGGGAAAATAAATATTGCTATTTCGCCCACGGGAATCCAAGATGGGGATGCATTAGCTTTGCTGGTACTCAAAAATGAGGTCAAATTGTAAGTGTGGCCGTAAAAGCAATGGTTATTCTCATAAACGTTAAATTAAGAGTCGTTTCGAAATATCGGGAGCTGCACCTTGAGAATAAATGTGTTATTCCAAAGATAAATACCGTTAATCAAACATTATTTTTAACTAAACAGAAAAGCTGTTCATGGCTAAGTTCTGCCATAGTCTTCCACGATAACCTTAACGTTGAAAATAATAAACTAATTCTTAAAAAAATCCCCTTTATGTACTTAACTAATTTAACTCACACTTCAGTTATATCGCAAGGACAACAAAAACCCTCTGGACTTCCCTACATAAAACTAGTCCTCATAACGATTAATCTTACCCGAAATAAAATTGGATTAAATCTACCCTGGCAAAGTTAATTGTTTTTACAGAATCCACTGTCATAAAAATTAATCTTGACAATTATTTGGACAGAATAAATGGCTGGTTAAATGAATGTATTAATAATTCCGATTTTGTGATTCTTTCACACAATGTGGCAGGCAATGTCAACTTCATTTAGTATTTCTGGGCACACCGCGATGTACATATAAATCGGCCTGTCACAGTTCATTAATTGCAACGTGCGCGTCAATTAACATCAGGTGAAAGCGGAGGGCCGGAGGAGTGTGCGTGTGTGTGTGGGAGGGAACGCAATGAAAATTGTACGCTGAAATATAATCCACATCTCAACTCTCTAAGAGCCCGGCAGGAGGAGGACACACAAAAAGTGTGAAATTCAATTTGGCGCGCTTTTCACTGCGAACGGCTTGGGCCTCGCCTGACAGGTGTAATTTAAGCCAATGCATCGGAATCGCAATCGGAATCGCCTTTCACTGGCAATCGGAAATGGCCATGGGAATTTAAAGCCTTTTAATAGCCTTACACGAGCACTATTTATCCCTGAAATTAATAATTAAATATACGCACAAATTGAATTCATCGCCGCCATTTGTTTTTCAGTTTGCCAGCTTTCAGGCACCGAGGCTCGCTGGCAGGCTCGCTGGCTGTCAGGCGGGCGAGCACATTACGCATACGCCGTGTTGTGTGCGTTGCGGCCTGGGGCTTTTATTTCGCTGCTATGCTCCATTAATTACCAATACTCATGCGCCAAGGCATAAAGGCCACGCGCTGCCAGCCGCAAAACGGCGTCGGCTTTTGTGGCACGAGTCGACCACATTAGCCAACGTCACCGAACGAAAGCTCGTTAATTGGGTTCCCTTTGAGATTGCCGATGAGGTCCTAATAACGTAAATATGAGGCAGAATGGCGGAAATTCCGTCACTTAATATGGCATCTGCGGCAATAAATACCCATCTGCGAAGTTATAAATTTCAATATGAAGACATCAACGCTTTTAATTGCGTCTCCAGTGGAACGGGCTGATTTGATTCTGCAATTTATTGGGCAATCAAATTAGAGAACGCCCTCGCCCACCCCCTACCAGAGGTTTAGTTCAACTGGCCGTTTATCAACACAATTTGATTTGCATAAACTCATTCTTTTTGTATGGCTTGCAATGTGTTTATTATGCAAAAACGCAAACGAAGCTGGGCCCGGGGAGAGAACTCATAAATTATGATGGAATAAATTCATGAAAATGCAGGCATGGCTTTGGGATAGTTGACAGTTGTGAAACACACTCGGCTCGGCTGTAAAGTATGCTACACGCCGACACTGGGGATTGATCGATTTGCATTCCGATTTGTGGACAAATTGTAATTGTTTTGATTGCATCGGGTGGCACATTCAAGGCTGCTGACGATTCCTGGGCCTGGGTTCGAGCAAACTCTATTGGGGCCTGCCGATCCAGGCAGCTTAATCCAGCAGCACAATCCCCAATCCCGCCCATGGCCAGCTGTCCAGTGACCAGATGACCCAATGGATTTTCCATTTTTATTCTCTTCATTCTCATTCCCGATTCGAGTTGCCCGCTCGCTCTGGTGGCACACTTTTCAACGGTCGCTAATTACTTTTGCGCTGCCGTAAATTTGCGCAGCCAATTTAAAATAATAGACAATGCAAGTGGCGTCGTCGTTTGCTCTTTATCTGCTGATGCAGCTCCGGAGCCATGGGCGCACGGGGACTCGTCCGCTATCTGCCTTCGGTTTCTTTTGTTGCACTGTCCGGCCCGCAGTAATTCTGTGTAATTTGCATTAATTTACATTTAATTTTCAGTCGCCGCGAAGGAGGAGACAATGCGAGGCCTAAGGCCACCGACGCATGCCTGGCCAAACAACAAGCCCTCGGAAAGATGGACAAAATAACCGAGAAGCAAGGCAAGGTCCCGACTGTGAAATACTGATTGATTTACTGTGAATTTATTTTCTTTGCAATCCGTTCTTAAAGTATCTTCAAGACTCATTTTTAAGTATATCAAAATCAACCTAAATATATCTGAAGTCAAGTACAAGACACCCTCGATTTCAATGAGTAATGGGCATGAAACTACAGCTGGACAGCTGAACAACTGGAGAGCCAGGACCAAGATCCTTCGGGCTGTCTGTGGCTGTTATTTTCCCTCGGTTGGCCAGAAAACTTTGCCCACGCTTTCAATGAATTCATTATGGCAGCTGTTCAAGGTGGAGAAGTAAGAATTTCGCTTCCAGTTGTTAAATTGTCGAGAGGACGGATGGTTTTCACCATCGCCTGGCAGCTCCTCAAGCCAACCGCCACCCTATCTAGGCTCAGGGCTTTCACAAACTACTCGAAAGAAACTGGGCCTCTGGTTCCTGTTGAGCCAAAAGTCTTTCAGCTTTTAGTTCTTGTTCTTTGGGGCACTTGTGCTCGTTACTTTTGGCTTGTTCTTGTTCGCCTGTTCTTTTGTCGGTTTTTGAAATGTGTATTTCAAAAATTTGCTGAGGCATTATTATGCTAGCAGCGGAAACTCCGAACACAAACACAGGTGCACTCACACTCACTTCGGACTGGGGTTTTTAAGGTAACATACTATACACTGTGTAAAATGAGCTGCATTTATGGGAAGTAGAGAAATAATGGAGGTTAAAAAAAAATACTGTAGTAATGGTTTAAAACATATTACTGTATATATGACTATAGAAAACGTATAATTTTTATGTGTAGTGAGCTCTATTTGTTTTTAAATCGAATGATTTGTTAAGCTTAATATTTTCGTGTTCAATTTTGAAAAAACTAAGCTAATTCCAGGACACAGAAGAGTTCTGAACTTTTTAAAGAAACGTTTTCGATACAGGACAACATTTTGTTTCAGGAATCCAATACAACAAAATTTTAAAAAAATGCAATTCAATGCTAGAATAAAATATAAAAAAGAACATTTTACAAATTATGTTTAGCTTGTTAACTTAGTTATTTTGTCCAAAAGTTCTATCTGATTTTGGGTTAAGCTGTATTCGAATATGGCTTTCTAGACACACTTTTTGTATACCAGTATTTTAAGCACCTGCCAATTGTTTGTTTAACAATTTGTAACTTCTTTAAATAATTTATTAAAGCCCCTATCTCTTCTCTTATTGTTTATTTTGCACACTGTAAACACCACTCTTTGTTTCACTTTACGAGACTTGCTTCTGGACATTAACTTTACCGTTGGTCCTGGCGCTTGACTGGGTTATCTGACTGCACTCTGTGGACTCGTGTGCTCGGCTACGCGGATGGCCGTCTTGTGATGTTCGTTCCATGGAAGCCACTGGCTTTTATATGGGATTCCCCGGCAGCAGCAACGACGGCGACGCCGGCGCAGACGTCGACGTCGTTCTGGGTGCCTTTTGTCATCGTTGGCTTTATCTTATCGCTGTTGCTGCCGCAGTCGCCGTCACTGCCGCAGTTGGCGTCGCCTGCACTTGTCAGGGTGTGCGTTACTGGGTGTGTGTGTGCAGTTTATTTTTTGGCCACCACGTGCACTGTTACGAGCCGAGGAGGCATCAGCATGCGGCATATTCGGTCATGGGTTTGTTTTGGGATTTGACACTTGCAGAAAACTCCATGCTGGGCGCCCCTGTAAATTCCGCTTTATTTTGGTAATTAAATGGCACGTCTTATCGGCTGCCAGCCGACTACAATGTAGTGCTGAGCGGGTTTATGGGTGAAAGCTTCAACAGAGAGAGAGAAAATGAGGGATTAGCACTACTCACTGAGTTGTGTCCTTTTTCCCTGGATTTTTACTCAGCTTGAGTTAACAGTTTTTGACTGTTTTCAGTTCCGTCTAAGGAAATATTTTAATGGAGGCTGCGTAAAAATTGTATACGGCTTTACAACTGTTTGTTTCTTTAGGTATTGTTTTTTTATTTTTACATCTTAACTGCTAATTTCCAAATAATTGGGCCAAGGTACATGAACTAAACATTGATCCTGCAATTGAGAACGTGTATTGCTTCTGTTCAACGTAAAAGTATATAAATAAAAACCTAAATACCTCTTCTTTTATTCAACTAAAAGAATTCAGTTACCTTTCAAATCTTAACTCTTTTAAATTGAAATATAATGGTAAAAGTAAAAATTGTTTTTTTAGGTCCAACTTGTTTTATGGCTTAAGTTTTACAGCAAAGTAACTCAGATCTTTTAAGTATTTATATAATACTAAGATACCCAAAGTGCCAAAATGGCCTAGTAAGAATATATAGTTTTTCCTCTTCTGCTTTATAGTTTTTCTGAAGAATAAGATCCACTAGCCTACTTTGTGGCAACTTTCCAAGATGCAGTGCCTTTCTCGCCGTGCACCACAACATAACAAATCAAAATGTGCAAATGTTCTGGACAAATTTTTAGCATAGCCTTGACACACACACAATGATCTGAAGAGCACACACACACTGCGGCCAGCGAGTGTGCACACACTGGCACACACCGACCTATAGGCTGGGCCAAAAGTTAATTTGGCCAAAAGGCAGAGGCAGAAACAGCTGCTGCAGAAGCAGTAAGCAGGAACGGCAAGCAGCAAGCAGCAGGCAGCAGGCAGCACTTGGCAGCATAATTTCGGGTGGCGCATTCAATCTTGTCCAAGAGTGGACCACCAACCGACAGCAGACCGAGAAAAAAAGCATTTAAGCCGAGCAATTTCCAGCCTTTTAATTACACAAAGCAGACGACGACGCATACAATTGTCGGCAAGCCCCATGTATTTTAGCTGTTCAGCTGTTAATTGTCAAGTTTTTGGCTGAAATGTCGCTGCCAATTTATCAGGCGCCTCGAAACCAGGACCCCAACCCCCAGCACCCTGGCCCAAATCCTGCCGATGCTCCGGCTGCTTTTGCCGCTTCTCAGCGGGTGTCCTGCGCAGTGCTGTCGGAATGTCGTTTTTAAACGGTCTCAGCTGGGAAAAAATGTCAAGCATGCCATACTGGGAAATGTGCCATTTTATGGCATTTATTTTTTACAACCAATTTTTATTTCCTAAAAAATTACAAATACAAAATATGAAATAAGATCGATGTTTACAAAGCAGAATCTTGATTTCTAGCAGGAATTTTAATGTCAATATTTTTTATTTGTCTCTATGATAGAATTTAAATTATTAATATTTAGTGCCAATTAAAAATTCTGACAAAATATCAATACTATTCCCAAAATCCTGCTTCATGGACAAACTATCTTTTAGCACTCTTTTAAGAGATGCCACGAGCAGCACTGGTGCTTCGGTGTCCTGCTCCTGTTCCACTTCCAGGCTGTTCCGCCAGCTGATGCTTATTGCAGATGACCGTTTTACCAATGTTTCGTTCCGGTCTCTTATGTCCTGCAAGTGCTGCCGAGAGTGTCCTGGTGAGTGTGCCCCCAGCAGCTGTGTGTGCCCCTCTGTGGGTGTGTTCGACGGTGCGTGTTGGAGTAGGCAAATGTTTAAATTTGAGGTCTTTTTACCTGTTTGCATCTCAAGTGGCCAAGGGCTATGCCCGTGTCCGTGTGGGTGTGCGGAAACGGAAGCCGACATTGACACAGTTTGAAATTAACATGAGCGGCCGGGCGGCGGCTCCGTTCCGCTGAAGACCAACTAAAATCTTGAATGCCTTCTGGCGTTTGACCCCATTTCTCAGCGTTTAGCTGTCCACCTATTTCGTGTTGTTTTTGCTTTTTCCATTTCATGTCGGCATCATTTTTTTTTTTTTTTGCTCTTTCCTCCCTCGTGCTCTGCCGCATAAGTGGGACCACTAAACGTTTCGTTGCGGCTCAAACGCAAACACACGTGAAGAGCAGGAGAGGCGACGAAGTACACTCGAAGAAAAAAGAGTGCAAGCTACAGTCGAGTGCATATCCGGCACTCTGTAAGCAAACATTGAAAAGAGCAGAACGTTGTCTATATTTTGGGTTTAAATTTCTAAATTAAAAAATGTAATTTCCCTTTTTTAAAAACCGTTTAAAGTTAAACTTCCTTACCTATTATAAACGTTTAGCTAATAAGTAAACATCAAAGCACTAAAAATATAAACAAAAGCTTATAAAATTACCCATAAAAAATAGGAAAGTGTAGAAATCTTAGCTTGGCACGGCAACAGCAAATAATTTGGCAGGATAGCCTGCCTGGTAGCCACCCACCTGTCCACCACCCAACCGCCCTCAGCTGCTGGCCGCCTTTGTGCGGAGGACGTTCCGTGCCAGCCACACACACACACACACACTCGTTGCTTACCTGCTCGGCAATGGCAATGGCAACTTGATTAGACCAACATGAAATTAAGTAATTTTGCTGTATTGTTTAGTGTTCCAGCGCTCGGCTGCCACACGGCGGGGGGCTTGGTGGTGCAGTGGCTGGCATGTAGCTGGAGGCCGGAGGAACGGACACCACAATGGCGGCCGAGAACAAAGCGGGTCACAAAAGAAACCGCCGAACAAACCGAATTTAATGAAAACATTTGTATCTCCAGCAAGGATAAGTCTCCGATTCTGGATGAAAGCTGTAACGTAAAACTTGAGGAAAATAAATCATTTATTCTGAAGTGAGCAGACTCTTACAATCATAAAAAAATTCCATGTGCTCCCTGGCCAAAAACCTAGCTCAAAATCAAGTATACGCTCTTTGGTGCTTTATGATAATAGTCGAGAGCTCTTGGCCTCATTCCGTATGCGGCAGGCAAAACTCGTGTGTCATGTGCAACTTCAACTAAATTGCATTTACCTCTATCGCACGGCAAAATTCCATCAGGCATCAGGCATTAGACACTTTCCTTCTCCCCGGTTAAATCATTGCATTTAGCATAATCAGAAACGGACACGGAAACGGAACCCTTTGGCCATGCATTCTCATATCGCAAATGGTGAGTAAAACAATTTGAATTTGAGGCAAATTGCACATAATCCGCCAAAAAGTGGAATTCTCTTTGAATTTAAAATGTGCTGAGGCGAGGAGGAGAGCAGCCGAAAAACTGTGCGACCATCCGTGGACCCCTTGTAATTTCCATCTCTCGGGAATTTAGAATGTCATACGGACTATGGAATACCTAGTACACTAACTATTTTAGTAATTTATATTTAAAATATATTTGAATGTTATTTATCTTAAAGTTAATGAGAGGGAGAAGGAAATGTCCTGGAAAGAGTTAAATTTTAAATTATTTCTGACTGCATTTATATTTAAGGGACTGTTGTAAAAGCAATTAGCGGAGGGAAGTATCTTCTCTCAGGTGTATACCCACAAATATCTGGTGTAACTATCTCGGACCCAGAGCTCGGAATTTCCAGCCAGATGCAGGTGGGGCGTTGCAAATTGCGGCGCCCAGGCCAGGACAGGTGAGTAAAGCGTTAACCCTTGAACGCCCCTCGCCTGGACCGCTCCTCATTCTTGTGTTCCTGCTCCTGCTCCCGTTCCATCTCCTGCTGCTGCTGCTAGTGGTGATGGTGCTCCTGGCTGGGATTAAATCAGCTTGGCCCTAAAAATAATGCAAGCTTGTCATGCATGGCTGAGGCAGAGGCGTGGCCCAGCACGGTGCTTGTCTGTGTAATTTACTATTATTTTTTAAGCACTTTCCTTTTATGCTCTCGCTGCTCTTTCTCTCACAAACACACACACACACACATAGAAACCCTTTTATTGTTTGTTTCATTTGGCATTTTGTTTGTTTTCAGCTGGCGTCCTTCCGCCCTGCCACTGTGTGAAAAGGGAGGCGGGCTTTCAGCGGTTGTAGGTGGAAGTGGCAAGGTGGGGACCCCGCAGTTGCACGTGAGAAATTACACATGTCCTCCAGTGTTTTCAGCATGTCTGCATGCGATTGCAGCCGGAGTAGCTGTGCAGCTGTATCTGTATCTGTTGTATCTGTATCTGTAGTATCTGTATTTGTATCCTGGATCCGTATCTGCAAGTGTGTTGGCAGTCGTATCTCTGACTATTTGTTTGTCCTCTCATTTCGTTTTATTTGTTTGTTTGGCTTTTTTGGCCAGTTGCCTGTGTGGGTGTGTTGTTGGCTGCCAGATTTATGTTTTGCCAAACGGAATTTGTCTCGCAGCATTGGAATATACCCCACGTTCCCCCTTCCAAACCCACACATTTAGGATCCTTCGAATGCGCATCCGAACAACAAATTGATGGCCCGAGATTTTCGCTGCAGTTGCAGTTTTCCCCTTTAGCCAGGCCGAATTCAATTTACCTCTGGCCCCCGGTGGAAACCGGTGGAAACGCTTGCGTAATTATTTCCACGTGCTTCGAGGGTCATTTCGGAATTATTACATTTCCCACCCACAAAACAAATGGCTTGCATAACGCCTCGCTCGAAACTGAGCTTTCCACTCTTTCGGCCGCATAAAATGAATTTTAATTTGACTCGCCAACCGACAACCGCCAACAGCCCGTCGACAGCCCCCATCCAGGCCGAAAACTGACCTTCCGGCCGAAAAAAAAACAACAATTTCAAATTCTTTTTTGCTTACACCCAGGAAGCCGAGCAAACAAAATACTAAATAAGAAATTAGAATTTTCGGAAGCAGTGCCATAGAAATACTCTTTAATTAAGCTGGATGAAAGTTATTTACTTTATTTAAGTAGTATCTTATCTTTAGTTAAATATTAAATTAGATTTACTATCTCTCAGTCGCAGTCAGCTGATTGCTGATAATATACTTGGTGCTTTGTTAGCTAGGTGGATAAGATCAGTAGGGGGCATCTATTTAAAGATGATATCTTTTAATTTGAATATTCACCAAATCTCAATCTCTCTACAATTATTGTTTTTCAAAACATGTCCATAAGCACTAAACCTTTTAATAATTGTTATTCTTCAATAGTTATAGACACTGGTACACTAATTATTCTCAGCAAGTTCATCTCCCTTTCAATCCATGTTATATTCATACTCAACTCATAGCCTGGGAGGTCAATTAGGCCACTTGAGTGTCAGCCAAGAGGGTAAGGTATTCGGAAGACCCGACATCCACCCATCCATGGCGGTACGAATTTAGGCAATGTACATTGGCAAACACATATGCAAAATAAATACCAGACAAAGCGGATGGTATAATAACAATTATTGCCTCGCCGGCCCAATTTTACAATCCCCAGTCCCCCACTTGGCTCGGGGATCTTCGGGGGATAAGGAAGGAGGGCGCGCAATGACAGCGGAAGCTAAAAATTTCATTGATTTTGGCAGCGACTGTGGCGACGGAAGCCATGAAAAAGCCAGCAGTCAGCAGAAGGACTCCACTCCGGCCAGAAATTCGGGCCACTTGACTATGGTAATTTATATCCTGCACGACCTCGGCAGCCAGTGGGCGAACGTATACGTACATGTACACACATGCATCCCTGTGGGTGATGTGATGTGTGAGGTCTAGGCTAAGGTTATGACATGTCCGTACCAAACATTGCCAGAAAATTAGGGTAAACAACAACTCGCGCTTATTTTTTTACCCCTTTTTTGTCTTAGCAATTGCCGCATTTGTATCTTTGACTGCGTCACTTTCCCCACAAACTGTTTGCCAGATAAGAGTAAATGCTTGCCGAGAAGAGTCGCTGATAAGTCCAAGGGGGGTTTTCTTATCGCCCCCCTAAAAAATGGGCGTGTCTGCGACATGGTTGCTGATGGCCGGCTGTCTCATTTGAAAATCAAATTTAATCCAAATTGCCTTGGCATTTGACAGACCTCAATTTAAAATGCAATTAGTAATTGTGCAGCCTCACAAATATTTCACTCGGAAAGAGTGCAAAGGTGTATTGAATTGGGAAGCATTATGTATTTATTGAAAATTTATTGGATTCTTATTTTTTGAGACACTATAAAAGAGAGGTTTCCCTTTGAAGGTCAGGTTTTATTTAGGTATAGTTTTCATTCGGTTTCTAGCTTATCTAGCTAATAGTTCAATTAATTATATCAATAATTGTGATACTCTGTGATTCAATTATAACTCTTTTAAGACATGTCCTCCGATTAAATACTTTCTGTACTCCCGTTTTTGTAGTTCACTTTCGTGAGATTAAGAATATTATAAATGTAATAAAGTTTTTACTTTGAGGTTCAGTGATTTTGTAGACATTTTAAAAAGCAATATAATTACAATTGTTCGTAAAGTCTTCCTAAGTTAAGCTAAAGGTAGCACGTAGTCATTACGCTTCTTTGCCTTTTAAAAAGTTATAAATATTATACATACAGTCAAGTTAGTTTCTGTAAAGATTCAGTGATCTTCTGGGCGTTTCTACAAACAATTTACTTACGATTTGTGCTGTAAAAAATTCCTTTATTAAGCTAAAGGTATCCCACATTCGTTGCAATGGGCTTTCATTCTTTCGGCTTTTATTTTCCTTTCGGGGCCTGCATCTCTGTCCAGTTTATTTTCGTTAGGTAATTGGCTTTATCTGACTGTGCCATCTGCACTGCGCCACAATCTCGGGGCTTCATGACATAATTTTCGTTTTTAATTTCTCCAGCTCACCTTGATTAGACAATCTCCGGGGCGAGGAGTCACCGGTTCGGCTTGGATTGGATCGACTGCATTCATTTCAATCGCGCCGGGTTCAATCGAGTTCAAGACATTTAAATGTTCGACCGAATAATTTGCAACTTGACAAGCATATATCTCCGCTCACACGGCGCACAATGGCCGGAAAGATACAGATACGTTGCGAAAATCAACTTTTTGATGACA
>JAEIHY010003639.1:0-18331 GCA_018904565.1 Drosophila tsacasi
CATCGTTGACATTGACAAATCGTGTCACTTCATTATGGGCCCAAACAAAAAGCCAACCCGCCTCGGGAGCGAAGTAAGCCAAGTGTAAATCGCCTTCCGGCTGGCTGGCAGTCTTCAACTTGGCACTTGTTACGCGAAGAAATGCCATACAATCTGTTGGATCTCCATGGATATCCATGCGATCCGCACATACTCGTATGTGTGCTCTGCCAATTGTCCCATTGTTTTACTCCAACTCTTGTTAGCCCTGATTTGCACATTTCCCTGGTGAGCTATGGTCTTGCCCAAGTTATTCGGCTTCAACAAATTGCTTGCCCTCAAATGTGATCGGAGAGAATTCGCCTGAAACAGAAGACACAAGATTGATTGACTAATTTGGCCTGATAAATATTCATGCCAATAAGATATGCAAATATATATTTTACCACTTTGGGTTTAGGAAATAGCTTAAATAGTGAATCTTTTTTTATTTCATTGAACCATAAATAAATAAAAAGGAGGTGTTGCGGTTAATAAAATGTAGATTTCTCAGAAAAAAGATTGCTGGTTTTCCTTGGATTTTTTTTATATATTTTCTTTAATTAATACTTTAAAATATCTAAATAAATATATTTAAAAATATGCATTTATTTATATAAATTTCAAGGTATCGAATATACCAGTGCTCCATTGTTTTTCCTCCAGTGGAACTTAGTACCCTTCAAATTATATATTCCTTTTGTATTCCATGGATTTTCAGCAATTTAAGTAAAAGGTTTCAGGGTTTCTTTGGAAAATATTTTCCTGGAATTTAGTCATCGCAAAAAATACTTTCCTAAGTATCTTAGAATTTACTTTTTTCCTCCAGTAAAACTCTTTACCCTTCCAACTATATATTTCTTTTGTAAACCATGAAATTTCCGACATGTTTAATTTGTGAGTAGCAGATTTCTTTCTTTCTTTTCTTGGATAATTTCTTTCGGGGATTAATTTAAAAACAAAAAGTGAAACTCTAGCCATATATTCTATATAAATATATATTATTATATTTTTAATCTATGGAATTTTAGTAATCAATAATTGTTAGTAACGGTTTTTGATCCTTCTTGGATTAAAGTTGTCTGTTATTCAAATATAAATTTCAAGCTCTTAAATATCTATAAAAATCACAGACTGCTTCTTTTTCCCCCAGTGAAACTCATTACCCTTCCAATCCGATGTTCCTTTTGCAATCATCCATGGAATCACCTGCAATCAGCCACCTGCTGAAGAACCCGACTCAGGGGGGGCAGTCTCTGGGCTCATTTAACGTCTTCATCTGCATCATCAGTAAAATCAACACACAGCTTCTCCAAACTGTCCTCCTTTCAATCCCAGTCTCAGTCTCCAACTCATCCGCTTCTCCGTCTCAATCTTTTGTGTTCGTCTGCCTTTCAAAATCGAGGCGCCAAATGGCCATCAGTTTTTCGGCTGGCTTTTGCAAAAGCGACCACAGAGATGACTCTAAACTTTTGCGTGTAAAATCCCCCTGATGATCATTAGTTGCTATTTGGATCATGACGTGTGTGTGTAACCTTTGGCAAAAGATATCTGCAGACAAGTGACTTCGTTTATTGAACTTCTTTTTGCCAACTAAAATGCCAAAGTGGAACTGGCCCAGAAAATCATTATTTGTTTCGATTGTAAAGAAAACTGCAGAGCTTCTTTCATGGCTAATGGAAAATACTGATTGTCATTGCGCATGTTTGTTTGTGCCAAGAGAAGAATGGCTCTTTTTTTGGCTTGAAGCTATTCACGACACTCACTGCTGGCCACCTGTTGAGGTGATGGGCTTCCCCCCAAATAGGCCGAGGCTGAGCATATTTTAATATGCTGCACGCATGCAAACTGTCCATTTGCTGGGAGTGTAGAAAGTTGATTTTGGATTTGGATTCCGATTTTTATTTCAATTTTTGATTCACATTTTGATTTGATATATTTAGCTACCCAGCCGAAAGTTCCCACTCTGTTTTTGGCAGCCCTGTTTGTACTTTTTGTTTGACAAGGAATGCACCTTTCACTTTGAGTTCAATTATTTCCTTGCTGGCAGATGCAGCGGGAACTCCAAAAACATACAAAAAAAAAAGGAAAACTTTTGCAACTGAAGACGAGTTGATAGTGGCCAGTTTTTCGGCACGCCGCAGAGATGTGAATGTACCGGCGGACGAGGCTTGCGGCGGCGACACACGAATTCATATCTCGGAATGCGGTTTTCAACCGCAGACAATTTTCTGTTTGGCGCGCAATTACAAGCCTACGTACTCGTGGTCATCTCTTGTATTTATTTAATTAAATCTTGCCCAAGTGGCCACTATTTTGTGAACTGTTCGCATTCCCCATGAATATTAATGATGAGCCGACATTGCTCGGATGTCGATTAGGTGGACAGGGGGGCTGCCTACTAATTTGCGGTGTTAACATGTTTTTCCCCCCCTCTTAATTATTTGACTTTTCTCCCGGGCACAAACAGAAGCATTACGCAACATTTGAACCGAGAGAGTTCAACGTGGTTCCGGCTGCTGGCCAAGTTTGTTTAATTTATGCGAGCTTTTTCTTCGAGGGTTACCGATTTTGTTTATTTGATTTTTATTTATTTTATGCAACGACCTTGCTCATCGCTTAGGTCGTCAGCGCGCAGCAGGTTAAGTAATTAAAAGTGGGACATAAAACGGCGACAGACTGACCGCCCTCAACAGCAGAAATGGTTTTTGGAAGTGGAATTGGTTAGTTAATGGAGGGGATTGTATCACTTGATTGGTTTTTCTGGCTAAATTAGGATTTGCCTTTCGCTGCTGCTACAGCCGCATCGCGTTCGTTGCTTAAGTCTTTCGTTTCGGCGCCTCCTTTCGGTGGCAAAGTATCTACCATTACCCCGCACAGTGGCCAATTGTTGGCAGCAGGTGTCGATGTAAAAACACACATATACCTGGGCCGTGCCTGGTCACTCGTGTCTTGCCAGTGCTAATTTGCCTGGTTTGTCGTCGTTTGCATAACCCGCTGTCACTGCCCCGTCATACGCAATATTTGTTCGATTGCATTTCAATTCACTCATTACTCGGTAGTTTGCAATTGACACATTGCACAGATTGCAAAAAATATGGATATATATATATGCAGATGTGAAATGCTGGTCAAATTGCAATTGAGCTGTGGGTCTGTCACAATTGATTTGCGCCCTCATTTGAATGAGGAAAAGCCTGCAATCAACTCAAGAGCTGCTGCACAGAGCCCTCTCTTTATTTGGAGTGGTTGGACAACTTTTACATTTGTTTGGCATGCAGCAGTGGCAGCAGCATCATCATCATCATCCCATGCCTCCCATCATTATGCAGATCAGCTCACGCACGGCGGCCCTAGACCGGAGTCCAAGTCCAAGTCCCACTTCCCACACCCGCTGAGAGCAGGAACCCCGGCACGCACACGAAAAGTTGCCACTTGTCGTCGGGCAGGTGGACCTTCTTCAGCTGCCCGCTTTCACGGGGCCAATCCATGTCACGCTGGGGTCTCCTCCATCTACACGGAAAAATAGCAACCAAATTGGTCGTTAGTTCGGCATTTTTTCACACCAAAATGGGTTTTATCTTTTTCGCATATCAACATGGCATTTATAAATTGAATTATTTCCCATTTGACTGCTATTTTCTCCTTTGCCTTGTATATGCACATGATAAATGGATTTTAGATTTAAATTCGATAGAAAATGAATGTAATTTTGGATTTTAAATGTAATTAAGATAGCAGATAGTATGGAGACAACAAGAGGTTTAAATTATAATTAAATTAATCCAAACTAAAGAACAATAAGAGGAATTATCTTGGTATTTTATATTTGTATAATGAAATGGCATTGAATAAAATAATAAAACATTATTATTTCTCTTAGTTTTGAAAAGGAATTTATGGCTTTATTCTCAAATTACAAATATTTTATTAAATGTTTTATATTTTATATAGAAGGTTAATAGACTTGGTTTTGAAAAAAAAAATCATAGAGAAATATATAATATTATAAATAAACATATACATATATAAAAAAACGAAAATGTGTAGTTTCATAAAGTTCCTAAGTTGTACATTTAAATGCTTTTTTAACAACAACCATTGAAATATTAAAAAATATTAAAATGTTACCTTTAAAAAATTAGTAAAACCATTTTTGGTTGCATAATTAATCATAGGTAATAAATCATAACATTTTTCCCCGGTGTACATTTAACCCGCCACAGCAGCAGCGGCCGCAGAAGAAGGCATAAAAACACTTTCATTTTTCATCTCATTTAATAATTCATCATATTTTTCACCTTTTGTTTCTCCGCGCCGTCATCGTTTTGGCCACCCCGCCAGCACCTCCTCCATCGAAATTGTTTATAGCCTGGTCTATATATTTTTTTCTGGCGGCGTGTCGTCGTACTTCCGTTTTGGTTTCGCTGGCGGCACTGGGTGCTAGCCGTATGCCACTTCTTAGACACAATGAAGGCGCCGGCTAAATGTTTTATTTTCGTACATGGCGTTGGTTTTTACGCCATTTAGTTCGGGCTCGCACGCCAAGTTTGTCGCTTGAGTCTTTCGTTTTCGCAGGCGTTTTTCGTTTGTTTTCGCAACTCGAGTCTCACATTTTCTGCAGCGCTCACTTCCTTTCCTCGTTCCTGCCAGGCGGTCGCGCTACAGTTATTCGATTTGGACAGCTGCCCGTCCCCCCTCCAATGACTTATGCAACCTGGGCCTGGGATTTAATTATAAGGATTTACCCGATTGTTGGCAATTTCGCGCGAAAACGAACGCGAAAGTGACGCATTATTTACATCCGCTACGGGTTTCTTTTCTCGTTTTTTTACCTCTACTTTTTTTTGGTAATGGGAAATGATGTCAGTTACGGTTTATGGGTGTCTGATGTGCCTCTAATGTTCTCAGGCATTTATTATTGGCATCTCATTTCTGGGGACATTAAACTTTTGTGCAATTTTTGCATCACTCCGAGACTGACGTTAGGCTAATTGGCCCGCAGACAAGTTGCGATTCTTGGCCGGCCCGCAAAAGGTGGTTCACACCGCGATGACTTTCAGAATAATAATGCCGTGTCACAGGCTGATTGTCTGCGAGGAGTGTCTGCAATCCGCCATCAATTCACAGGGAACTAACAATGGCAGATCAACTGGCACATATCATAACTGCTCATCATCAAGAGCGGACGAGTATGGTGCATGCAACGAGTCTACCGACTTGAGACAACAAAGCAGCCCAAAATAAACACTATTTATATGAGAACTTGGCTGGCAATTTGTCAGTTGCAATTTCTGTTGGCTGCCAGTCTAGACCGGATTTCACTAAAGGCAAAAAGACACACAAAAAGCCCGGCAAAAACGTGCCGCTTGTTAACAACAGTCGGCAATCAGTTGTTGCTGCTGCCACTCTTGGCGCACTTAGCCACATGCCACAAGTTGTTAGTCCTGCGGTCGGTCAACTGGTTAGGCGCTTCTTTTTGGCCATAATCGGTTGCACAACAGCGGTTAGAGATGTGCCAAGTCTGGCTCTGATTTACACTTGCCCACTAACTGCCGTTTGCCTCCTGTCTTCTGTCTTCTGCCATTTCATTAATACATTTTTGTCTTGGCCCGGATTGCGTAATTCATCTTTGGGGCCAAAATGCGTTGAGGGGAGGAAAACTCCACACCGGCTGACAACTCAGATTTATTGGCTTGTAAAAGATTTTCGTTATGTTAATGTGCGAGTTCAGCAGCTGTCGAGTATTTTGGGTTTTGGCTCTCGGGCTCTCAACCTGGAGATGAATTTTGATGGCTTTTGGCTCCGCTGTGTGTAACTTTCTCCCATTGTTAGCATCTTTCTTTTCATGAACTGCTTTTGCCTGTTCGCGCTGTCGATGCTGATGTTGATTTGATTATTTCTTTTTTTTTTCTTGCAGCTGTGTTGTATATTTTTGTGTTTTTATTATTTCTAATTTTTTGTTCAGTTTTTGTTGTTCGTATTTGGCTTTGTTTTGCCAAATCTTTGACATTTGCTCATTGTATGTGGTCAGCAGAGTGTGCGAGCCGCTGGCTTTCTTTGACTACCGAGTTGGGTGTAGGTCAGTGTAAGGTAAATATTTTTATATATATGTGACAGTTTCTTTTAAGGGGAAGTGACACGCCGTTGGATAATCGCTTTGTTTGTGTGGGCCCGAGATATTAGCATATATGTCACAGACAAAAGTTATGCCATAGCCCCGTCCAAGTAGCTAAAAAGTGAGTGTGCAGGGCAGTGACATCACTGCATCCCAGACTGCACTCATCCCCCGTAATAATTGCAATTAAGATAGCATCATTAAGCTGTCAAAACGCGTGTTAAAAACCAGCCAAGACAAAGGCTAACACTGGCTGTCTGGAGGGCTGTCAAAACACGGTCTCACAGCTTCCGTTTTGACATGACACTTCGGACGCTGGAGGAACTCCGCCCCTCCTCCCAAAAAGACAATGCGACAGATGCCATAATCAGCGACGACGACTATGCCGTGAGATCGCGCATACGCCACCGATTGACGGAGATCAACTGGGCCAACTCCGTAGGAGTGGGTCGAGAGTGTATTATTTTCACTTCACTTACGGCCCAGCCATCAAAATGTGTTAAAGTCGCGAGTGCGACTCGTACTTGATTACAGTCGGCACTGGGTAACTTGGATTGGTTACAAAAATAAGTAATTAATTAATATGTTAAAATAGGGTTAGCAGAGAATGTAATATGTATAAATAAATAATTTCTCAATTAATCAACAAGGGGCGTAGAAAACTCGGATATATAGATACTTTATCGATATTTAAAACAAAGGTTGACAAATATATTGAAATTTAAGCTTTGCGATAAATAAATGTTCGATAAATCGATATTCTAATGCATATATCGACCCTGTTTCCATCTACAAAGCCGCCTGCGATAGTTTGTTTTGCATTAGTCTTTGGCTTTCCTGATATCTTTCGATAATATTGATATTTAATACTTAAAAGCGATATCGGTTTATTAAATTTATTCAACATAAAGCAAAAAGATAAAACATAAACTTAAGTTTCTATTTCTATTACTCAAAAATATCATTACTTGTAATATTTTCCGCGACACTTCATCCTCCACTCCACTGTAACTAGATACAAATCAAATGTAAGGCGCCCACACACACACACTGCTGCTGGTTTGGCTGACATTTGCAGTCCAAGTGCAGTTTTTTGGAAAGTTTCTTTTGGGTGAAAAATTCAAGACCGAACGCGACACAGAATTGAGTTTTCCTTTTGTCAGCTTGGCATTTTGGCGTGGGCGTGGCCAGAAAGCAGCTCTCGCGGTCAATTGAAATTCGTCGCCGCACTTCATGGCAACTTTCACGGCCTGAGCCGACAGAAATTCCGGGCTGCCTTTGCCTTAATACCGATGACTCAATGAATGGCTCCCAGCCAAGAGCCAAAAAAGAGCGTCGCTGATTAACCGTATCGCAATCCGGCGATTCGCCTGATTAAAAAGGCCAAAACGTAGCTTGAGGCCGAGCCTTGCCTTTAACCCGTCAATTCTGTGGTCAACAACTCAATCCCAGCCACTCCATTTCCATCGCCATCTCCAACTCTGGGCCTCAACTTGACATTGACCCAATGCAAAAGTGAAAAATAGACAAGCACGTCCACAATTTGTTGGGCTAATTTGTTGTGGCTTCGTTAACGCAGGCAATGTTCGAGTTTATTGCGTTTTTAATTCGCCTTTTTTGGCATTCACCAATTTGTTTGGCCATCTTCTTCTATTTCGGCCGGTAAAAGTTTGGTTTATTTTTTTTTATATTTGTCGGGGTCTCGGGTCTCGACCTTGTCCACGGAAATATCAATTAAAATATTTGTTTTCAGGAGCCATATGTTTATCTCTAAGATTTATGGCACGTCGCTCTTTCGGCAATTTCCCCCGAGTGATTTTGCGCCTTGTAAGCTGATTGGTATCTCTCTCCAGCTTTGGCTATGGCCTAATCCCACTAAATTTGAGTTCCACGAATATTTAATTAAAATATTTTTTGGCTTGAGCGTTCACTGGTACTAATCTTAAACTTTCTATTCAATTTGTAGTTGGCGCTGACGCTGTTGGTCATTGGTGCCACAGCGACTGCTTCATCCTCCAGCACAACAGCCAAGCCAAAGACCGAGACCAAGCCAACGAAGTCAGAGCCAGAGAAGCCCAAGCAGACTTTGCCTTCGTCATCGCCTTCTTCCAAGGCCACAACTACTAAGTCTTCCAGCTCTGGCACCAGCTCCACCACGCGCCAATCGAAGGCTCTGAGGCCTGGCGACAATCGCGGCAAGAGGACTCTCTATGACTTTGGCAATCCCGGCTACTTGTATCCGGAGATAGCCAGCCGTAGAGCGGGTTATGTGGACAACACGGCCAGCTACTATCCTCAGACGGGCTACTACAATGGTCAAAATGCCATAGGTAAATATAGAGGGTGTAACTTCTTGCGTATAAATCTTACTTTGTGCCGAATCTATATGAGATGCCAAGTCAGATAAATACTCTTAGCATATATATAACCGATAAATCTACATATAAACCCAACCCAACTTCCTTCCAATTTCAGCTCAATATCCCAGCAGCAATTTTGGACCGTATCCCCAGTACCCTCAGTACCTGGAGGCACCGGAGCCCATTATCGAGATCATTATCAAGGATGCGAATGAAACCATAGCCGAGGAGCCCGCCCAGCCCATTGTGACCAAGAAAAAGAAGAAGAAGGAGAAGGTGCATGTGTTCTATGTAAACTACAAAAAGGATCAGAATAACAAGCTGCACTTGGAGTCGCCCATAGCCTCGCTAAACAACGATGACAACGAGGAGGAGGAAGAAGAGGAGGAAGTGATCCAATACCCAGTCACACCCCTACCACCTCTTAAGTCTACCACGCTGCGTACCATCATCCACCCGGACTCAGAGAAGTTCCACAGCAACTCTGGGATCCATGTGTCCTTTGGGGCAGAGAACAAGCACCAAACTGGCCACATTCTTGAAGAGCACGATGCCGAGAGCATTCAGCGTCAGGTGGTGGCTCTGCCTCCTTCGGTGGCTGCCAAATCGGAGAGCGGTTATTTGGGCAATACCCGGGCGGATTATGGCAGGGAGAACAACTTTGGCAGGAGTCCGGGACCCATTTCAAACCTGCTCTTTGGCAGTAACTACCAAACGCAGGGTCTGAACTACCAGCAGCAGCATCAACAACAGCTACCTACCCAGCATGGCAGCAATTACTTTAGGCCACCGGCTGCTCTGGTGGGTCCACCTCCCAGCTATCCAAAGCCCACGCAGCAGCAACAGGTGCAGCAGCCACATCGTGGCAGCATTACCCAGCAGCAGCTGCCTTCCACATCCTCGCAGAGCATCTTCAACAAGTTGGTGCAGCAGTCGCAGTACTACATTAACCACAATCAGCAGTACCAGCCACAGCAGCAGCAGCAACATCAGCAGCAGCAGCAGCAACAGCACCAGCACACGCAGCAACACCACCCACAGGAACCGCAGCAACAGCAGTACCAGAAACCACCCCACAAGCAGGTGCAGGTGCCATTCTTCCCCACCATACCGCCAAAGAGCGTGACTCCGGCGCCCTATCAGCCCATCAAATTCCGTCCTACTCCTGCACCCGCTGCCCAGGTGAAGCCTCTGCCATTGCCCGCCAAACTGGATAATGTCAACTACCAGCAGCAGCAGCAACATTATCAGCCTCAACAGCAACAGAAGTTGCCTCATCAGCAGCAATCCTATCAGTTTGTGCGACAGCCTCAGTTCGTGCAGCAGCCACAGTTCACGGTGAGGTCGCCCACTCCACCGCCGGAGTACTACAGCCAGCAGAAGCAGCAGCAGTCGCAACAGCAGTCGCATCAGCAGTCGCAGCAGCACTCGCATCAGGTGCATCAGCAGCAACACCACCAAAGCAGCCTCAACTACTTCGACATCAAGCCCTCCAAGGAGACAGAGCTGCTCAAGTCCATACCCAAGTTCGAGCAGCACATCACAGAGACGGTGCAGAATCCCATTGCTCATCATGCCCAGCAGCAGCAGCAGCAGCAACAGTATCAGCAGCAACAACAACAGCATCCCCAGCAGCAGTTTGCTTATACCCGCAACGAAGTGATCCATGATGTACCTGCTCCCAACTTGGGACCCACAGCGCAGCAGCCTGTTTCCGGTCGCTACATCACGGCCAGCTCAACCAATCTCCAGCAGCAACAGTCCCACTTCGCCAGCTTCCCCAGTGAAGCTCCTCCCCAGCCTCCCATCTATGCAGAGTCCACGCATGGCCAGAAGGTGATGGTGGTGACACCTGTGCCTCCCTCATCCAACTATGTCACATACAGCCAGTATCCACAGGCCACCAATGAGCCAGTGGTCCATGTCAATGCCCAGTCCGCCGCCTTGCAGGCTCAGGCCAGCACCAACTTTGCCCAGCAGCCCAGGCAGCCAGCCGTCTCCCAGATCACCTCCCAGTCCGGGGATAACTCACCCTTCAGTGTGTCCACCTTCCACTCGGATGTGTTCAAGGAGCTGGAGCAGCGCAATCAAAAGGAGCATCAGCAACAGGCTGTGAAGGTAGCAGCTCCAGTTTCTGTAGCCGCTCCTGCTCCTGCTCCCACTCCTACTGCTCCAGCCCCTTCACCCAATGGCCAGGCCTCTCAGACCCTGCTCCAGCTGCCCGCCGAAGTGCCCGACGATTTGCGCCAGCAGCTCTTCTCCTCGGGCATCCTGAACAACGCAGACATCTCCATTTTGGACTATGATAAGCAGGGAGACATTGCCCTGGAGAACCTGCCCGCCGAGCATCTGCAGCACTTTTATGGAGCCGGCGGTGGTGCCCAGATTGCCGAGACCAACAAGGTACTGACCGTGGTCAAGCCTAATGGCGACAAGGTGGCTCTCAGCGAGAAGCAGCTGGACCGTGTCAAGCAGACCAACTCCCTGCCTCAGAAACAGAATCTGGACGTGAAGGTGGTGCGCTACGATTCCGAGCAGGGGCAGAGTGTCAGTGAAAAGTATGTGAGAACGGATGCGACAGTGGTGACTCCCGTGGATCTGGCCGAGCGTCAGCAATACAATCGCTATCTGCCACTGAAAATCAATGGAGCCCAGTTCCCCATTCCAGACAGCGAAGAGTTGCAGGGCAAGAGGATTGTTAGTGTGGTGGTTCTGGCCCCCGTGGAGGCCCAGAATCCCGGCCAGTCGGGCAGCAGCGAGGCACGCAGTGCGGACAGCAAGGAGGTCAAGTTCCTGGGCGGTGAGCTCATCAAGACGCTGGTGAAGAAACCCACCAGGGACAACTTTAAGCGCTGGCTGGAGAAGGAGGCGCGTACGGAGCTGGACCTGCAGTCGGTGGTGCTCCTAGTGGCCAAGTGAGTGGATTTTGATAATAATAAAATTACTTATTATATGACTAATCTATATTCATCTCTTCTAGATCTACTGACACCTCCGCTGAGCAGGAAATCTTCATGTACGACATCGGAACGGGCAGCATTAACCGACTCAACGGCGAGCTCTCGAGCACGTTCGTCAACGTGGCCGAGGAGAATGCCAGCAGCGAGGATCTGGAGCATGCCGCCACCCTGGACCAGAGCTCCCTGGAGTCCATGATGCATCTGCGCCGCAGATAGACAAAGCATCGAGTCGAGTCGAGCCGCCGCCGCAGTCCACAAACACAAATGCCATTTTTAGCTACTCAACTAGACATGATCATCGTGCGCCCCTGAATGTCCCTCTCCCTTCCTATTGTTTTTACTCCTCCCTTAGTTGTTCTTTAACTTTCCTAACTCTGTCCTCAGGCTGCACATTTTCTGCACAAAGAAAACGAAAAAAAAAAACAAGAAAAGAAAAGATTATCACGTTCCATTGATCACGGCATTGCATGCATCCAATCCTCTCGTAGTATTTCCATTTTGTAAATATTCTATGCTGATGTTACAATTATCATAATTTAAGTTAATTTACGTACAAATATTAAAATAAATATGAAAAGTAAATTAAAATCGGTGGGGTTTTGTTCTATATTTTGGGAGGATTTTTGATTTGTTTGATTGATTTTTTTTTAATAGTTTTGTAATATTTTGGAAAGATTTGGAAAGATTGTTGATGGTTTTTTATATTTTTTAAATTTTTCTTAAGAATTTGTAAGATTTATGAAAGAAATATACTGAATTCGTTCTATTAATTGGGTTTTTGAGCTTTATCGAGATATTTCTCTATATAAATTATTTGACATGCACCTAAGTCACAATATTGAACCATTTTACGAGGTTTATAAGAATTTCTAAAACAATTTTTATTTTTATTAAATATTAAAGTTTATTTTAGATAAGTTGTAATATAATTTTAAGCATAAATTATATATTTTAACTTAAGATGAAAATTACATCAAGTAATGATTTAAAAAGTAAGTAACTTACCTAAGTTAGTTCCAAAAATAAACCGAAAACAGTTGACGGCGCCACTGTGATATGTAAAAAATATGTAAAATACGTTATTTTTTAAGTTCAAACAAAATCTTGCCCGAAATAAATAGAAAATTCGAAATATCTTTAAAGGTATTTACCAAACTAATTGTTCTAAGATTCCGCCTAATATCATTGTTGTTTACTTTAATTTCCAGGTTATTCTATGCTAGTCACCTGGCCTGCTTTAAGTTGTTTACCACTTGGCTCAGATAGACATCGATTGGACGGACCCCCTAATTTAGGCCAAGGTTAGCCGGTGGCCACCGCAGTCTCCGTCTCCGAGCGTCTGAAGCCAAGAAGCTAAACGTGTCTCGATAGCAGGACAAGATTTTGCAGCGCCCACAAAACAAATCACACGCATACGTGACGTGACCCAGCAAATAAACGATATTATATACACAGATATATCGGGGCTGTGGTCCACGGCGGTCGACGTGACTAGAAGCGGTCCGAAGAGCGTTAGCCGAAAAGCCGCAAGAGTTGGCTTAAAGAGAGCTCTGAGTTGCTGTTACTCTTAGTCTTAGCTGTGAGAGCAGTTGCTTGGCCGGTTGTGTTTTGGGCATGGCTTTAACCGCTTTTTTGTCTCGGTAAGTGCAACAAGTCGCTGCGACTATAATTACATGCAGTTTATTTTTAGCCTCGCCACTACGCACGGCGGCAACAACTACTACAGCACTTGCCCCGGCAGCAACTTGCAACTTGCAACTAGCAACTACCAGCTAGCAACTCGCGTAGGCTGGCAAACAGCCAAATGCAGCGATAACAGCACAAAAACTGCAGCACATACTAGTAAAATGAAAACATTAAAGACGAAAAAGAGAGTTGACGAAGACTAAATACTCTAGAAATAAAAAAATATTGAGAAACTGATCGGAAATCATATTAAAAAAAAAAAAAACGATAGCATTTTGACAGCTGGGCTGCCCACTTGTTTCGATTCGTAGCTTCCGCTAAAAAGTTGCCATCTAGTTGGAAAACGGAAACCAAGGGCTTATGATTTGACAGTTTCATTCAACTTATTTCAAACGACTTTTGAGCTCTCTCCGCAGTTTCACTCAAAATGTTTAATAATAAAAAAAAACAAAATTTGTTGTTCTATTGGTTCTGGAAAGTGTGCTGTCTGGAGTGTCTTAAGAAGGATGTGCGTTTGTTTCTACGTAGTAATCGCTATGCTTATCCTGCTCGTTATAATAGTGGGTACTCTGAACTTGGCACCACTTAAGAATGCCTAAGGAAAGTACGAAAATGGAGTTGCAAGTACGAGAAATCCTGATTGTGGAATAAAAAAACTTAACTTGATTCGTTTCTTTCCTGATTTTTGATTGGTTTGATTGATGATAATTTATATTACCCTCTTGAAGGGTATACATGAAGCCTGGTTTTTCACGTTGCCCAAACTATGCTACTTATGTGTATATATACCGGCTGAATCGACATCGCTGTTGCCAAGAGTGTGAGCCAGTCACAGATGAGGCATGAAGGGAGTTCGAGGGGTAGGCAATCCGTTTTGAATGTTTATTTGACTTATGCAATGTACGAGAGTTTTTCAATATTTATTTTTTGCAGCCAGACAAACAAAGCCCAAGACTTTGGAAGCTACGCGAAAGTTGTTGAATATTTCGAGAGAATATACAAGGTAATGAATTCCGGAATTTGGTAACAAGTACATAATAGTTTTATTTGGTTTTATCGGAAATTCTTAAAAATATTAAGACAGTACACAAGAGCAAAAGACAGAGTTTTAAGATATAAACATAGTTTAACTATGAAATTTCTTTGTTTATTTAATATTCGAAGTAAACAAGTAGTTTTTGTGTTTGAAATGGTTTCTTTAAAAGGACCTTACTATGCAGAACAAATATATTTATCTGGCTAAAGAATCAATTTTTATCGCGTATTCCTGTGACCTAAACTCGCTTGTCCGCCGTCTCTCTTCGCTGACTTTAAAATTTATGGGGATCAACGGGGCTTTAACCCACTTTCCCAATCCGTTGTTGGCCTTGGAACGGGTCCTGTCATCTGGCCGGGCTTAAGGTAAACTCCCAATTTGCCCCACATCCGCCAGAGAATTGGGATGTGTGGGATGCAGAACCGGGGAACATGTGGTGTGCATTCATCTCTCATCCGCTGAGATGTGTTTCGTGCTCATCCCTTTTGACACATGTTGTTTGAACTGCTTTCGATTTTCTCCCTTTTTTCACAGAGCGTCTTTTGCTGTAATTTTCGTATTCTCTGTCTTCCCACATCCAATGCGTTCGTCGCCTTGAGTTTTTTATACATTCGCCTTTTCCAGCTGATTTTTGATTTTTTGCACACTTTGTTCTGCTTCTTTCGTTCGCATATCGACTTGACTCGTTTGAAAATTGGGTTACAGACCCGCAACTCCCTCGGCTCCAGCCAAAAAAAAAAAACAAGAAAAAATACGAAAAAAAACCAACAAGAGGGCCTGCAAAAAATATAGCACACGGCCAGCAACAACAACAAGAATAATAAAAACAACACTAACAACGACAAATGCACAAAACAAGCGAATGCAAAAATCCGTTTGACGCCGTAAGCTCCATGAGTCAGAGAAGAGCGCCGCAAAGAGTACAAACGGTTGCACTGATTGCTGATGCCTGTTGTTGTTTTTCTTTTTTCTTCTTCTTCTTCTGCTTCTGTCAGTGGTAGATGAAGGAGAGAACCCCGTCCTTCTCCGCCTCCCTCTGCTCCTTAAATCTTCTGTGCTCCTTCACGATTGCGATTTCTCTTTTAGCCCGCTTCCTTGGCTCGTGTCTTTGCGTCCGCTTTGCTAGTTGATTTGCTAACGCTGCAGTTGTTTACGAGGCAGTTGCACGGCAAGAAACGAGATCGAAGATCAATCAATTGGTGAAAATATTGACAGAATCAAGAATAAATTGAGAAAGAAAGAATCATGATCCGTGGGTTAATAAAATAGGTTCAATATATTTTAAAACAATTATTCGCGGTAAAATTGGTTGACCTTTTGAACTCAAAATAAAAATGTCATTTATTTGAAACAGCTTACATTACTTGAAACAGCTAATGAGGTAAATATTTTACAAACGAAATTTACATTGTCACCCTTAACGTATCGTAATTTCAGAAAAATATGTGATATCTACAAATGGTTATTTTAGGCGGGGTAGACTTTATAGACTTTTTAAACTATAAATACAAATTTTAATTATCTTAGAAACCAGGTAAATATATTTTAAATGAAATTTGCATTATCACTCGTTACGTATACGCAATTTCACAACAATCTCGAAATTCTTACATAATGTCTAAATACAGAAATAAAATAAATTGCATCATTGTTATTAAACTTAAATTATGATATTTTAATTTATTGAATGTTTATTGAATATTTATTGAATATTGATTAAAAAAATTAATTAATTTGCTAGATCTCAAAATTATGTACTTTCTTATACTGAATTTGCTATAATATTTCTCACTATGTATCTTGTGTTTATCTTTCTGCCGCCTTTCGCTAAGCTCAAAAAGAGCTTGCCGCGGCCGAAGAGATCGCTGGCTCAAGCTTCCGCCTCTCTTACTGGCTCTCTGCCTGACAAAGATCGCTGGAGCTCTGCTTGGCGCAGGCGTTGACGGTGGACGGCCCCAGCGAGACCGCTCATTTCCAAACGATCGGTCGTCGCAGCGAGTTCGCGAGTTCGAACAGCGGCGCACAGTTAAAAAAGTGGAGAGCAGCAACGGCTTCGGCTACGGTTTCGGCTCCTTTTCGAGAAGGGCGCGCGCGTGGAGCTGCGCGAGTAACGGATCCCGGAACGGGGATCCTCCGCGGCGAACAACTGGCTTTAAGGCGGCAAACCAGATTGCGCAATTAACCGAGTGAATCGCCAAATAGACAACGGCTTTTGTGTCTGAGGCGCTGAGTGAAATTCGATAGGAGAGGCAAAGCCAAACGACAAACGACGACGATCAACGGCACTGCAAAGCCGTTTTAAAACAAAAAACTAACTAAAAAAATACGACAACAACAACAAAAATAAAACCGACAGACAGACAACCAATATGGCGACCGCCGCCTGCGTTCGCTGCGCCCAGCAACAACAACAACAACAACAACAAAGGCAACAAACACAGCAAAAACAGGCGCAGGCGCAGCAGCAGCAGCGACGCAACAGCGGCAGCCATTGGATTCTGCAAATTTACGGAGCGTGGGCGCTGCTCACGCTCCTGGCCGCCAGCGCCGCCATCGTCCAAAGTGCAGCTGTCTCCTCCTTCGGTTAGTGCCCATTGACAAAACTAATGAAAATCTTATAAAAACCTAATGAAAATCGTATTAAACTACATAAAAATCCCATGAAAGTCCCCGGCAAAACCTGAAAATCCCGGGAAAGACTTTAATGAAAATGTGCCTGGGAAAATCAGTCTGGTTTTGATATACTTTTTTTAATCAGCCAAACTCCTCATTGTGTGCAAAAAGTTGTGAGAAGAAGGTTTGCGCCTCTTCAGCCTAAGCTGGTGAAATGTCGAAAGGGTGGGCCGTTGGGGGGAAGAATTGCTGGGAAGAATTGGTAATTGCGGCGCCTCAAGTGCTCGTCTATAATTGCCATCTTTCGGGGAACTGGTGTGTGTGAAGTATCGGGTCACAAGATCTGGTCAGAAAAAGAGGTACTTCCCCCGCACACAGGCACTACTCGAGTTCAAAACTTCGATTTCACTTCTCGTTTTACAGTTGATCTTCCAAAGATTGAACTTCCGCAATCTTGGATTTCTGTAAATTGAAGAAAGTTTGTGTGCAGAAGATAAATGCAGTCAAGGTGTCCGGGTCACTTGAGGTGGCCAGAAAATAAGAGATATTTCCTCTTTATTCGAATTTTAAATTTTGATTTCACTTTAATTTTTATGATCGTTGATTAATCTTCCCAAAGAGAAAATATTTCAAGATATTTAAGTTTTACTATGAGTTATTGTTACTTTTTCAGTATTGATGTCTACTTTGCAGTAAAATTTTTTTATAAATTTATTTTTGTACTTTAGCCTTACCTTTTGAACTCAATTTGCAACTCAAGTTTCTCCTAATTAAGTATAAAAGGTACTTAATTTAAAGTAGAATCTGGCCTTAAGTACTTTAATTTAATTGCATTCAATTTACCCTTTATTATTCAAAATTCGAACAGCTTTATCTAGAATTTCGTTGCAATTAAAATTTCTCTCAACCTAGAAATTCGAGTTAATAAATTTAAGCCCCACTTAAGGTTTAAATTACTAACAATACTGAAACGAGAGCTTTATTAAATAGTTCTAAAAGGGAAAAGAACGTTTATAAATGTCTTTCATAACATTAAATTAGCTTCTTTTGTTGTAAAGACATCTAACAGCAATTAGTTGTTCCGGTTGCGGTGTATTGGCTGTAGTTACCATTTTGCCTTTCTAATCTCTGCTATTATGGGCTCTTTTTTTAGTCACCCATCCCATATAGCCGTTGTTATAGAATACACGCGTTGTGAACCACTGTCATTTGTTGTGTGTGTTTTTAATTTTATCACCGATTATTTGTGCTGTTTTCTGGTTGGTAAACCGGTTGTCGGTTCCCCCACACACTCGATCTTAACCGCATTTGACCGACACGGTCCCGCCGAGCCTCGTGCACATGGTCTGGCCAACAATTTTGGCTAAAAAAAGCTTCGATTACTACGAATCAGCCACCTTGGGTCGCTGATAAGCGCGAACTTCGTGAATCATTTAACTCTCTAGCTCTGGCCATTAAAAAAAAATACCAATAAAAAAATATAAAACGGCGTGAAGCCGTAAATACATCACGCGGAAGTTTTGTGGCAAGAAATTTCGAA